>CAMAPF010000136.1:0-28857 GCA_945859915.1 Cuscuta epithymum
ATAACGGGTGAATGAGAAATTGATTCTCAAAGTTCACATGTTGAGATGGAGAAATCGAAAAAAATCTGAAGGTAGAACTAAACGTAGAAATACCGTCGGTTAATGGACGTTTTATTCTCTACTTCGAACTGCTAGAGTTTCAAACGTTATCTAACGTTTAGAAAATGTAAAATGTGATTAAAACATGATAATTACATGGTTAATGGTCTGCAAAGTTCAAGACCATTAAAACACAATAAGCAGGGGCGTAGCTAGGATTGAAGGTCGGGCTGGGCCGGAACAAAGAATTTTTCAGATAATTTTTTTCACATAAATTTTTACATAAAAAAGGCAAAGAATTTTTAAATTTGGGGCGGGCCATGGCCCGGTTGGCCACCCCTCTAGCTCCGCCCCTGACAATAAGTGTGTGTTTAATAGGCGCTTTCACACAATAAGTGTATGTTTAGTGCATAATTAATACAAAGGCTCATCCTCCCCTATATAAGCTTGACAACAGATTTTCGGAAGCACACACGATCAAGGAAAACACTGAGCACACAAAAAGACTCACTCCACAGTTCTCTCAAAAGCAAAACTTTGTCAAACTTCCAATACAATTTTTCCAGTTCTACCCTTTGTTTCAGTTCACCGGAGCAACCTATTGAGTGCTCAATGTGGTTGTTCGTCAGCCATCGTATCTTGGGAAACTGACGTTGCAATGCTCCTAGCACCATGGGAGGCAGTGTCACGCCCCGGACCTACCCGGACACGTCAACAACCCGCCGTACAATACGAATAGTCAACCGCAGTCCAACACATTCATATTATACAAGGCGTCTTGAATATCATTCACACACGTAACATCCATAAACAAACATAATAAGTAATTCATAACGCAGCGGAAAACATTGTTTAAAACAAAAGGGGCCACACAGGGCTATTCATGAGCACGCAGGCTCTATAGTAAAATATCCATGAGCAAATTTATTAATGTTTCAAATAGAATGGAGGAAGCACGAACCAAGTCTTCACTCCTAGGAATCACTCGATCAACGAGCACAGGATGCAAGCTCTAGCCTCAATCTGAAATGGTGGTGGGACGCCCCCGAAGGGGTCAGTACTCTATACGGCTGTAAAGTACTGGTGTGGCATCTAATAGATATACAACTAGTATTCACACACAAGACCCTCAAATAGGGTGATAATATAGTTTAGGCTGTAATCCCAAATTACCCCTTCAAAATATATACTTACTTTATATAAAGTCAAGTAGTCGGCTCAAAGGCCCATGTTTATCACAAAACATTTCCCAAACCCCGTGACTAATGGTCACGACATACATAGGGTCCAACCCTAATATAACTTCTCATTTCTAGAGTTCAGCTCGGGTACATCATCATGCACTCGCATCATAGATCTCCTACTTCATGTAATCATATCATAGATCTCCTACTTCATAAAATCACACCATAGATCTCCTACTTCATAAAATCACACCATAGATCTCCTACTTCATACAATCACACCAATTGACACTTGAATCTCATTCAAGTTCATCACAAACAAACTCAAACCTTAAGTTTGATTCTAACACATTTAGGACAATCCTTAACTAGCATCACAATACTATTAAGATTATTCCTACAACTCATTTATCATTAATGGTAGCTCCTCCATATCAATAGATATGTGGCAGCCTCCCATGTGTCAAGCATCATCATGCAATTATACATTTACATACACATCACATTCGTACATTAGTTGGAAAGGTCAATTTACCATATTAGCATACCTCTATCTCACATGACTCCATATTCATCAATATGGTTTCAATTCATGATCAAGTCCATTACTTATCATTCATATCATGTTCAAGCATATTTATTCACAAAAACATGATTTAAGCATTTAGGTAATCTCATGCATAACCTACAAGTTGTAAGCAACTAGATGTCGGTCCTCACCTTAATTGAGCTTTAAACCTTTCTTTCTTGATCCAATGGTCAAAGCTTTGGCCAAGGAAGATTGAGAACTGATTCCTTGCTTGGAATTGAGTGTTAAACAGCCTCTTCAAAATGCTAGTTCAACTCCTAACCGAGGACACAAAAACAGTCCCTAGAACGGGTGTTTCCCGACGAAATCGTTCCCTAACCTTTCAAGGTTTTGTCTAGATTAGTATCTAACTTTTCCAACAATTAAAGTCACTTTATAATAACATTTTATACACCTCAATCAGTGTATAATAGTTCTTCAATCATTTATATGGTTTAGACAATAGAGAGGAAGGTTTTGGATTCAAACTTACTTTGAATACAAAAACGTATTCTGCGAGGTCGTGTTTTGCTCGGTCGATTTGGAAGCCTTACACTACTCCGATTGATGCAAACCAGACCTTCACGGATTCCTCGTCTTGAGAGCTTTCTGTTGGTATCTCGCACGCCCTATTTGGATGAGTAAATCTAAAGTTATGGCTCAAACAATCATAGCTACGCACTGAAGAACGAACCTGCGGACTGCTCTCCTCCTTCCTTCTCTCTTGGGTTGTGTGGATTCCCTTGCTCTCTTATCTCCTTGGGGGTTCGAATGGGGTGTAGGGGGAGTGTATTAGGAGACCCTAAACATGCTAAAAGAGTATGTGGCTCACAAAAGAACATGGGGGATATTTGGTTTGCAATCAAATATGGGGTGGACCTCCCCCTTTTTGTTTTCTCTTGGAGTTTTTGTGCATGTGAGCCAAGAGTCCGTCCCATGCAGTCTTCTCACCTCTTTTCATTTGTTTTGCAGGTACTAAGTCCATGTGGAATGGTTCCCAATTGATCCCATTCATCTTGGGGTCCAAAATATCTACCAATACTTCCAAAAATGGGAAGATGGGTCCTATTGTTTTATCTTTTGTCAAGATGTCTTTTTGTACTCATCCTAATTTATTTAGAACAAGTCAACCTCCTACATAACACTATTGATCTCCAATATGTGTAGGCTCATCCCAATAATTTACTTGATGGATATTATAGAAGGAAAATCCTACTCCCATTATTTAGCTCAATAAGGCCAAAGATGGGGTTATAGGCATTTGTATTCTTCTTTAATCATTCTATCACTTATTTGACATTTGTCATACATATTATTGGGCTACTAGCCGTGTGGGTCACTCCCGAGTGGGTCTAGAACGCCATTCTCGAATACTTGCTATTTTTAGCAAGTTGGGCCCAAAATAATGTTTGGGCCGCCCGACCTTCCTCAAATTGTCTTGAAAGATTATGTATCACTATTTAGATAATGTTGGGCTCTTTTATTTATTAATAAGTCCCGAATAAGTATTTGCAAAACCCGACACTAATGTACGAGTTTGAACAGTACGATATTCAACCATGCACTACGTAGAACATTAATCGTTTTACAATTGTTTGGAGATCGGAAATTCAATACATCAATTTGAATTTAAGTTGAATTTTCAAGGACGTTCGGGTGCGGTGTCACAGGCAGTGAATTAGTTTTAAGAACATTGTGCGTTGCACACGCCTTGACTCTACATGTGCCGGTTCTTTGTCGAGTTCTTTCGGCTACTTTTAAATTTCTTATTTTTCGAAAAAAAAAACATTATTTTCCCCTACAATCTTAAAACTAAATCAGAAACGAAGATTGTTTCACTACGGTGTACAATCTTAGAACTCAACTCATTTATTGTGTTTTTCAAAAAGGGAAAGAAAGAAAAATGGCATCTCTTGATAATTAAAATGTTCTTGTTGGATAAAATGAAAACCACCCTGAAAGTGGAGTTCTAGTGAATATGATTCCCTGTTAGGCCCAATTGGCTTTATTAAATAGTTAATCCCGATTAATGGGTTTGGTCTATCAATCCCATGTTTGCACATGGTTGGGCAGATATGGATGATCAATGCGAGTCTTGGCTGCTTCATGCTTGACCAAGTCAATTCAAGATGATGCTCAAACACATTTAGTAAAGGGATCTCAACACATTTTTCAAAAGTTAAATTTTATGTACATTCAGTGTATACTTTATCCATATGAATTAATTACAATATTGTAATTGAATCATTTGAGATATTAAAAAAAACTCATTATCTTTTTGAGAAATTTTGTATGGCTATCTTTTTTCTACTCAATGAAAATATTTCCACTTTATCTGCAATTTCATAAACTCCATTTTAAATCAAACGGAAAAAACTTCATAGGAAAGAAAGAGTGAAAATAATTAATGAAATAATGATTTGGATCAACCTAATACATTACTTTAACTTTTGGATGGATAGAGTTTTTTTTTGGGAAAACTGTCAAATAAGTCCTCCTACTATGTGCAATTACTCAATTAAGTCCTCGTACTATCAAATCATCCAATTAAGCCTCAAACTATACAAAAACACCCAATCCTGCATTTCAACCGGTTGAGTATTGGTGATGCCGGTAACAAGTGATATGGCTTGCCATGCGGCATTTTGTATGTTGCCACCGGGTCAATTTTATTTCTTTTTTTTCCTCTCTCCTCCTTCCTTCGTCCAACTGCCCCTCTTCCCAGTTCCCACATCTCTGTGCATCTCCTCTTTCTCTTATTTTTTCCTTTTCATATTTCTGGTACTGAACTAAACATTCACCGCTAATTCCATTTACCAAAATACAGCACTAATCTTTGGCATAAATTTAAAATATCAGAGAGGAATCTGAATCCCTAATTTTCTTTTGCAAAATTAGAGGTGGCACTACTGGAGAAGTCGATTCATTGTAGTTGAGCACTTGAAACTGAGAATTGAAATTTGCCTTCTCAATTGAGTATACATATATGTATTAATACACACACATATACAATTGGTTAGATACGAAAGGCCTGATTAGTCTGGCTAGATACGGATGACACATAATCATGACACATATTATGACCTGGAGAAAGAGAATGGGAGAGCAAGAACAGATTTGGAGAAAGAGATCGAAAGGGAGAGAAAGAAGAAAATGGAAATACTGCCATATACGGAGTTGCCGTTCGTGGCCGGCGTCAGGGGTGTGTTGGTGTCCGGCATGAAGAAGGGTGTACCGGTGGCCGGCGATTTTCAACTAGATGAGTGCAAAGAACATGATGCCGTCGAGTAACTGAGCAGATGAGAATGATTCCAACGTAGAAGAAGGAAAACAAAACGGAAAATAAAAATAAAAGGAAAGTGATAAGGAAAATAAATGTCACGAAGGCTGCCAGGTAGGCCGCCACATGTGCAGTTAACCAAGGAAACCGGTTAACTACCTCCAAAACAACACAACTGAATGATTTTTAAAAGTTTGAGGATTTAATTGAGTGTTTTCAAAGTACAAGGATCTAATTGACATATTTGGAATAGTACAGGGGCCTATTTGACAGTTTTCTCTTTTTTTTTAAGTTTTTGGATGGATAGAGTAGACATGGCAATGGGTCGGGGCAGGGCGGGTAGTTCAAAACCCAGACCCGCCCCGTGGCTCTAACCCGTGGACCCAACCTGCCCCGCGACCCGTGACAAGCCAAGACATGGCGCCCCGCGACCTGCCCTATGCGGGGCGGGTCTGCCCCGACCCACTCGTTATATAGTTTGTAAGATTTTCTTTTTGATAATTTAGAACATGATGACACTTGTTTCATGAGACAAGAAATCACTAATCTTACGTAAATCATTAACAAACAATAACATAAAGTATTCTTGAGGCAAAAGATTTTGCAAATACTAGTAACATATCAAGGTCACCCAAGTACCACACGATAGTTTCAAACACTAAAAGTTTCACAACCAAAAGACTCAAAAACAAAACAACAAGGGCGAGATGTAATCCAGCAATGCTCTAACTTAGTCCACCTTCACTCTTCTTTCGATATTTCATATTCTCATCCTTTTATTGCATCTTTGATAATGCTTACGCAAGTGAATGGTACCTTGTTTTGGATCACCCAAGAAAAGTGATCCACAATACCTGCACCTTGCTTTGAGGTTCTCATTGGCTGTCTCTCTCAAATAGTGCTGCCAAATCATTGATTTTTCTTTTGCTACTTCAATTCCAACTTCTACTTCAGTTCCAACTTCTGCAACCAAATATTCACCATCAACATTTACCTCTAATGGCATGCCATCAACAGGTACATCATTTTAATCAACTACGAGATTAGGTGATGAATTGGAGTGGTAGGTAATGAGCTTGTTTCAACCTCCATCGCTTAAAGTCTACTGTGTAGTGATAAAAGAAATTTAAACCATGTTAAAATTTTAAAAAGAACCGTTAAATAAATATCTCTAATCAAACAACCCAATTAATTTGTACATATGTACACAAGGCTGCTATATATGTCTTTACTTCTTTCAATTGATGCAGGTACATATAAATTACATATGTAAACAGAGCTGCTATCTTAAATTAATTTTTAATTTCCAGTTTATGTTTAATTTGCCGGTCTCATGCATTAAGGTTACTAGTTCCCAGCTTTTATTCTTAATTAAGCGGAAACTAATGTCTTAAATATTGAAACTTAAGATTACTATCACATTATTTATAATTCTATAGATTACTAACTTCCAGTTTATTTCGAATCCAATCCTACGATCTTGAATTGTGATTTCTAGTTTCCGTTTTTTATCTTAAATAAGAGGGAATTATACTGTATTTCAATTGATGCTTGTGCAAATATATTACATATATATGGGTAAAAACGGGCTGCTACCTTAAATTGGGAATTCTGAATTTGTGATTATACATATCTACTTGAGTTGATGTTGTGATTTTTAAACGATTTAAACATGAACTACTTGAAATTATAAAAGAACATATAGGAGAGGATGATTCATCAGTTAAAATCAAATCAATTCCAAACTACTTGAAATTATAAAAAAAAATACATAAATAAAGAAGAATAAGAAATAAATACATTTGATATCTGTAGACAGTCCCTCTTGCCGCTATTGTGCTTTGCTTTATTGTGTTGGTCTATGCCGGAATCGAGAAATTAGGCAGCCATCTAACACTTGCCGTTGGGTGACTTTATAAATGAAGAGTTCATGGCCTTTGGCGTCTTCTATGGCCGCACAATTTAATTAAAGAAGCAAGACCTTTGGTGTCTTCACGGCCATTTGGAGTCGGAAACTAAACTGTTAATATTTTTAGTGAACATTTGGGGCGGGGCGGGGCGGGGCGGGGCGGATCGGGCCGAGGCGGGGCGAAACTAATGCCCAGACCCGACCTGAAAAGAGAACGGGCCGGGCCGGACCCGACCCATTTAAGCTACGGGGCGGGGCGGTTTTTTTTGCCATTCCTAGGATAGAGTAGCCGAGTAGGAATCACTTTTTCTAAATTCAAAAGGGAATATTTTTGTTTGTGGAAATGTAGCATTTTTTCAAAAGTGTTCACCTTTCTCCTGCCATTCGATCGTCTCTGCCGCTAGCTTAGTAGTCAATGTATCAATGGGTTGTTCACAGCCTACATCGCAATATCAACAAGCCAGGGGCGTATATATGGGGCCATACATGTCCAAATAAGTAGTTGAATTCAAATCGAAGAAGTAGACGGCCGGCCGGGAAATGAAGAAATGTGGGGCGTCAAGATCAACTAATCTTTTGCTTACCGCCGTTGCTGTCACGGCGGCGTTGGCGGCGGCTGTGCTCTCTTCCCCTGACGCCGGTGTGATGCTAGAGCTGAGGAAGAGTCTTCATATTACTGATGATTCGTTTTGGAATGTGAGTTCCGAGCCGTGCGGATGGGCAGGCGTGACTTGCGGATTGAATGATCGCCGGGTTGCGCATCTCATCATCAGGAATCTTAGCCTCATCGGAACTCTGCCGGAGAGTCTCGGAAAGCTCACCAAATTGATCACATTCGACGCCGGATATAACATCATCTACGGCCCACTTCCGGACTTTAACGGGTCGGTCGAGCTCAGTACCCTCATCGTTGACTTTAACCAGTTGACTTCAATCCCAGAAACTCTTTTCCACTCGAAGCCTGACCTGAGTTACGTTTCTCTAAGCTACAACACTTATCTTCTCCCGTGTAAGATCCCTGAAAGTCTGAAAAATGCCACAAACCTCAGGCATTTCTCTGCCTACTATTGCAACATTTATGGCCCCATCCCGGAGTTCTTCACCGGCGAGTATTTTCCGGGCTTGGCACACCTTCATTTGGCGTACAACAATTTGTCCGGTCAGGTCCCGATGGACCTGCCCGGATCTTTGGAGACCCTGTGGCTGGACCACCAGGGTGACACCCACTCATTGTCCGGCGACGTTTCTTTCGTACAGAACTTGACCCGGCTCACCAGCCTCTGGGTGAAGGAGAACAAGATTTCCGGCGAAATACCCGACTTATCCGGCCACCAATTCCTGGAAGAATTCGTGATTAGCTGTAACAATCTCAGCGGTTCACTGCCGGAGTCACTGTCGAACATTTCTTCACTGCTAGTAGTGGATTTGTCGAACAATACACTTACGGGCCCTATCCCTGGAAACAACACAGGAGGTTTTCCGAACCTTAATAAATTGGATGTTTCTAACAATGATCTTAGCGGCCAGGTCCCTCAATTTGGTCCTAATTTGACGACATTGACACTATGTGGGAATAAACATTTATCGGATGAAAGAGGGAAGCCATGTTTAATTTAGAGCATCAATCTTAGGATGACAATGATTGATGATGTTGGTGTTTTGAAGTCTTCGTTATAATAAGTTTGTTCATGCTTTTTTCAGAGAAAATTGGTTGGAATATGATTACATGATCGATCTAAACGGTTTGTATTCTTAAATCAATGGCATTTTTCATATAATGTATGCCTTTTGATGCTATTTTTCTTTCTCTTATTTAATTATTAGTCCCTCCGTTCCTCAAAGTTTGTCACACTTTGACTTTTGCGATCTTCTAGGTAGACGTTTGATCGTAGTTTTCTATTAATATATACCTATAAAATTTATAATAAATTGACATTTGAATAATACTATCCTCCGTTTTTATTTAGATGCAACATAGCATCATGGCACACAAATTAAGAAACATGGATAAAATAATTGGTTTCCCTTTGTACCCTTATATAATACAATACGGAGTAAGAAACAAAAATGCTATTGCTACACATTTTCCTTACACACACATACACACTATAAATAGGTCAAAACAAAAATTACCCCCCTTTCCCTCACCTTAGCCAATTTCACACATGCCACACTTAAAAAAAAAACTCCTCTCCCAACCTTCTCCCTTCCCTCGAACGGTCTGAGTCGCCAACCCTCGAAGAAGGCCTATTATTTTGCGCATCCCCACCTTTTTCCTTCCACCACTGGCCGATTAATCCCCTTCTCAGGGCCGTCCCCAACCCTCGTATGTGCAACCTCGTCGCCGCGAACCCTCGACGAAGTCACGAAGCCCATCTCGTCACCGCGAACTCGTCCCGGCCAACCCCAGTCGAAGGCAGCCCTCCTCCCCGTCAACCTCCGTCGAAGGCGAGCATGGTCGCTGCACACTCCAAGGTGATATTGATTTACACTTTTAGGCTATTTGATTATATTAATTTGGAGGGTAAAGCAAAATAATTTTGTTTATGGAGTTTTGGAACCCATCTATTGCTTGGATTTTGAACAATATGTATTGTCCGTGTAAGGTTGGTTTTATGCCTGTTGAAAGACATATCTATTGTCTGTGTGAAGATAGATTTCTCTAAGTATTTGTCTATGTGAACTTATATGTAATTGGCTCTGGCTCCATTTGTCTAGGAAGACTTATATGATTTTCTGTATCACTCTACGTATGTCTTTGTGACTAATATGATTGTTTGTACTTTTGCACAACGCTATAACACTAAAACTGAAATGAATTCACTCCTCGTGTGATGCCCACAACTAAATCCAAATAGCAGGAAAAATATGCAAGGTTCGGTTGATTGTTTTTCTAAAATTGTGAATTTAATTCTAAATTTCATTTATTGTTTTTGTAGTTACTGAATGGATGTTTTCCTAGGAAAAATGATCTCTTCAAAAAGAATGTATATTTAGACCTGTCAATGGGTCGGGTCCGGGTCGGAACATAGTGTTCCAGACCCGGACCCACTAAGTAAATAAAGGACCCGGACCCGACCCGTTTACCCGGCGGGTCTAAAAATTTGGACCCGGACCCGGACCCAACGGGTCTCGGAACCGGGTCGGGTAGACCCGCCAAGTATCATAGGCACAACATTATATAATTTATTTTGACACAAGATTATGTAATTTTTTAAAAATAGCAAAACATGTATGTGAAATGTAAATCAAAGTGCACAAATTTAAAAGCAAAATATATCTTCACTTTTTAAAAAAATCAAGGTTTATCATAGAAAATTAGTACTTTTATCGAATAAAATATCGGTTCTTGTAGATGCGTACAATTCCGCACTTTGTGTCTCTTTCTCTCCCACAGGAAACTCTTATATTAGACTATAAATTAGGTCACAAAAAGTTCTTTTGGACTAAAAGCATATTATATACTATTATATTATCACTTATACATTAGGTATGTATTAATTTGTATCTTTTTAAACAAAGAATTAAAACTAATCACTTTATATATATATATATATATATATATATATTAGTTTGTATTTATATTTGAAGTATTATAACTAATCTCTTTATGTATTAGTGTGTGTATATATACTAATAAGAAATTTTAAACGGGTCCGGGTCCTTAACGGGTCGGAATCATATGTACCATACCCGACCCGTTTATTAAAAGTACTAACGGGTCCGGGTTTGGGTCCGGGTAAACGGAATAAAATAAGGACCCATACCCGTTAAAAACAACCGGGTCCGGGTCGGGTCCGGGTCTAGACCCGACCCATTGACAGGCCTATGTATATTGTTTACAGAGCATTCTGTTTGTGTTTAAGCTTCTTCATTGAGTTAATCTTATGCTTTTAGGGGTAATGTTTGATTCCGACAAAACTTTTGACATGAGTTTTATTGTCCATGGTTTTGAATGAATTAGAGTTCTGAAGGTTTTGAAGAAAAACTTGGGACCGTTTTAATTAACAATGGAACAATTTGAAATTTATTGTCTAAAAGAAACTTGGTTCCCATTAAATGATGCTGTATTGCAGAACTTGTAATGCATATCGTTGAAAGAAACAATATTTTAAGGCTGTGTATGCTAAGTGGAAGTGTGTAAATGTAATATCTATTTATGCTAGAAAAACAACAACTAAAGCGTAATGGACTCTATGTGCAGGAATAGAAGTTAACATAAACCTCAAAACTGAACTTCTGGTGCATTTCAAAAATTTCTAGTTTGGAACACTTAATTTCTGTCTTTTTGTTTTGTGGCAAACACTTACTGATTATGGTGTTAATATATATGGGGGATGCCTTTGCTTGTGAAGAAGAAAAATCTTGTTTGTGTTGTTATCCGCTCTTACATCCACTTAAAATATTTTTAATAACTACTTTATGTAATTTAATAACTAAAACTTTTATTACTTTGATTACCACTAGAGCCCATGCGTAATTTTGAGGTGATCAATAAGTTTACAGATTATTAGTTTAATCTTAAAAACTAACTAGTTGTTTAAAAACTACTAGTATATGTAATCCATTGTCTATTGTGCGTCTGTGAAGAAGAAAAATCTTGTTTGTGTTGTTATATGACTTTGTCTGTGATTTGTGTCGTAGTTGTCTGTGAATAAGAAATCTTGTTTGTACTGTTATTTAAGATTTTTTAATTAACTATTAATTCAACTTATATTAGTTCTTAGTGTTAGCATTATGTTAATAGCTAGCTCTCATCACTTCTCTTCTATATATAGATGATATGAATAGACTCATATGATGTAGCAAGTCAATACTCATATGCCTGTGTGACTTGGTTCTTTGTCTGTATCTAGCTAGATGCTTGTCTGTGTGACTTAACATATTGTCTGTGCTTTTATGATTTATTTTATTACAATCACGGGGCACTTGGAGAGCGGAGGCAGTATATAATGTTTGTCTGTATATAATGTTTGTGGATATTCATGTTCTGTGGATATAATGTTTGTATGTACACAAAAATAATGTAAATGTAATGTTTGTATGAATTCTTTTATGTCCAGATCTGGTGTTTGTGACGTGATGGTTATGGCATTTGCCGAGTCATTGATGCAGAACTTGCCATTGCAGCCCGAGTGTGCATATGAGAACATGGCAGCAAAAAGATGTGCATTTGCAATGACGCTCTTGACTTTGAGGAAGATCCACTTAGACTACTTTGGGTCTGCATGTTTAGTGTAGGCTGGGTTTGGTTGTAAAACATTGATGTAACCTTACTATGGAGTACATTTTTTGGTGCTCATTTTTTGCCACCATGGGTTTGGTTGTTAAATGTAGGAGGTTGTACAATGTTACACTAACAATTTGTACAGTGTCCTAGAATGTACTCCCACATATTACCTGAATTGGTATGCCTTTTTGTTTTTGTGGCAAACACTTATTGTTTATGGTGTTATTATATATGGGGGATGCCTTTGCCTGTGAAGAAGAAAAATCTTGTTTGTGCTGTAATACGACTTTTTCTGTGATTTGTGTCGTAGTTGTCTGTGCTATGTATCCGCTATTACATCCACTTACAATAATTTAAATAACTACTTTATGTAATTTAATACCTCAGACTTTTATTACTTTGATTACCACTGGAGCCCATGTGTAATTTTGAGGTGATCAATAAGTTTACAGATTATTAGTTTAAGCTTACAAACTTTACTTTTTTATTTTAGTAACTACTCCGTAATTGTTTAAAAACTACTAGTATATGTAATCCATTGTCTATAGCGCGTCTGTTATATGACTTTGTCTGTGATTTGTGTCGTAGTTGTCTGTGAAGAAGAAAAATCTTGTTTGTGTTGTTATCCGCTCTTACATCCACTTAAAATGATTTTAATAACTACTTTATGTAATTTAATAACTAAAACTTTTATTACTTTGATTACCACTAGAGCCAATGTGTAATTTTGAGGTGATCAATAAGCTTACAATTTTTTTTTGTTGCAAATTTAAGCTTACAGATTATTAGTTTAATCTTAAAAACTAACTAGTTGTTTAAAAATTACTGGTATATGTAATCCATTGTCTATTGTGCGTCTGTGAAGAAGAAAAATCTTGTTTGTGCTGTTATATGACTTTGTCTGTGATTAGTGTCGTAGTTGTCTGTGAAGAAGAAAAATCTTGTTTGTACTGTTATATGACTTTGTCTGTGATTTGTGTCGTAGTTGTCTGTGAAGAAGAAAAATCTTGTTTGTGCTGTTACATCGTCCATGGCCGCCGCCAAGTTCAGGGACATTGTCCATGGCCGCCGTCAAGTTCAGGGACATTGTCCATGGTCGCCGCAACCGGTTCTCCGTCACGTTTAGCCACCGCTGCCGGTTCTCCCTCAATTTCAGCCGCCACCGCCGGTTCTCCATCAACTTCAGCCGCCACCCGCCGGTTCTCCGTCAACTTCAGCCGCCACCGCCGGTTCTCCGTCAACTTCAGCCGCCACCGCCGGTTCTCCGTCAACTTCAGCCGCCACCGCCGGTTCTCCCTCAACTTCAACCACCAAAATCTATTGATTCTATTGATTTTGAAGCTTGTTATGCGTTGAGGTGTGCTGCGAGTACAAGAAAGAAAAACGATGGGGGAGGAGTGGGGAAAGAGAAGGTGGGTTGTATTTGAGCGTAAGGGAGGGAGAGGGGTAAAAAAAATGGTAATTTTTGGGCTTATTTATAGTGTGTAGGTGTGTGTATGAGTTGTGTGTACCCAAGCCCAATTGGAGTAAGAAAAACTCCCTCCATGCCCTCATATGGTCTAGACTCTAGAGTCTAGAAAAGCACAACAGCACCTACTACGTAGAATAGAACAACTATCCTCTCCAAACCCATCGGCCATCTCTGTTTCCTCGTCGTCGGCGTTCATCTTCAGCCTCACAACCTCAATGGCGGTCTGAAGAATTAGATCCCACAAATCGATACTAAAGTCAAACGGGGTTGTCGTAGAAGAAATCTAGGAAGGCCCGTTTGGGTAAGTTCGGCTGACGGAAGGTACTCTTCCCAATTTCTTAGTAGAGCCGACCAGAGAAGAGCTGAGTTCCTGGGAAACTTAACATTGAAACTTATGTCAAGGTTAGACTACCAGATTTCACAAAAGATTCCTTCAAAATATCCTAGTCTGAAAAGAAATTCGGTGACCGCATGAAATCCAATTGAGATTTTCTTTATCAGCCAGATCTTAAGAGAAGGAAGAGGATTTGAAAGATGTGGTGAGGTTGAAGAAGGTACATGTGGGTGGATTCAGAAACTGATGAAATTGAGGGTACGTAGCTGATAGTGAAATATCTAAGGGTAGTAAAGGCAATTCCACTCACTTTTATATCCTAAAATAGAAATGTTGCAATTATTTTGAAACTACCCAAAAATGAAAGTGTTGCAACTAAAAAAGAACGGAGGGAGTACATATTACAAAGAATCACATTAAATAATTTTTTTGGGATAAAATATAATTAATTTTGAGTAATTAGCGCTCAAAGTTTGACTGAAAAAGTCAAAATGTAACAAACTTTGAGGGACAGAGGTAGTATTACTTTATGTCTAACATGTTTAAATGTATGAATCATCTTCATTTCTCCAATGTAATCATATACTCCGTAATAAGAATGTATAAATGTTTTTTTCGCATATAGATAAACTTTCCTTTCTTTTCACATTTATCAGTCCATATGTATAACTTGTTTATATTTTCTGTATAACTATATAAGACTAATCCTCAATGAATCTATGATAAATTTTGTGAGGGCTAATAAATGCTTGACAATACTTTTGTCTCACGTGTGACGGGAAATTTATCACAAAAATTTGTCTGATTTATTGAGGAATATATATATTCTTTTTTGTAGAGAAGGAATATTATTTCCATCATTGTTCGAACAAAGATACTTTGTCAGAGATATATTTGTGATAAATATGTGGCATACATGTCTGGCCTGAATCCGAAAACTACAACCAGTTGCTTACTTTGAGCAGGAGTTTTGTCAGTTGTCACAGATGGTATCATTGAGGCTTGCCACGATTCAAGTCCCAGGAACAAAATAACCCGGGTGTAATTGTTGAAAGTACACTCTGTGATAATTATACGTGTGGATTTTTTTTTAATAATTGCAAATGTCCACAAATCATAGTAGGATAAAATGTTACTGATATATTTTTATTGCTCATCTATTCAAATAAAGTCATGAACTCTTCCCAAGTAACTTTGAGTTCCTTGCTCATCTATAAAATCATAATTATTCCTTTTTTACAAAAAAAAGGAATAATTGTTTGTCTCAAAGACACATTGCATTTGCCTTTCTTCGAAGGCTAATAAAAATGAATTGAATGGCAAGTACGTTTTTTCAATAATAGAAAAGTTAGAGCACCTGGAGATCTCTCAATTACAGGCAGTAAACAATGAAGTTGCCTGGAGATGACAAAGCCGCCGCCATATGGTTCATATACATAACGCTTTTCTTCAAACATTTAGGAAGTTGGGTAAAACAAAAATGAGAGCAATGGCAACAATGCAAGAATACACAATGAGCCATGCAATAGTTCCTGCAACAGTTCTCCTTTTGGATAAGAACAAGTATGTAACTAGACGGTCAAGAATGATGTTCATCTTCATAACTCGTCCCCACACAGTTATATAACTTTCTGCATTGATGGATCCATCTTCTTCGACCGTCTCTTCATTTATATAAGGACCTTTATTAAGTCCCAATAGTCTATCCTCAACTTCTGGGAGTTCTGGCCATATGGCCTCCGTTCCAACACCATCGTCTGATTCATCAGAAATGCCCTCACTGCCATCCCTATCACTGTAATCATCGTCGTCGTCATCATAGTCATCATCGTTTTCTTCACCCTCTTGGTCATTTGATGGCTGAACACTTAAGTTGACTTTTTCCTCATCGTTTTCATCCCTATCTCTCACGAGTACCATAGTTTGCTTCTTTTGAGCAGTTGAGATTAGGGTATCTTCTTCTATGTCTATTTCCATTTCATCGGAAACACCATTATGAATGCCCCCATCACCATAACCATCCACTACACCATTATTATTATTATCACTGTGATTATGATCATCAACAACATCATTGTTGCCATTATCATTACCACCATCATCATCATGTTCATGCTCATCTACAATTTCTTCACCCTTTTTGTCATTCGATGGAATAACACTTGAGTGGACTTTCTCCTTGACATTGCCAACAATGTCTTCTTGTACTTCTGTGAGATTAATTAGCATAGTTGGCTTCTTTTGAACAGTTGAGATTGGGGTGTTGTCTTCTAGGTTTCTTTCCATTTGATTGGTAACACCATCATCGTCATACACATCACCATCACAATCATCGCATTTATGGACATCAACCATTTCTTCACCCTCTTTGTCATTCGATGGAATAACACTTGAGTGGCCTTTTTCCTTAACATTGTCAACAATGTCTGCTTGCACTTCTCTGAGATTGACCAGCATAGTTGGCTTCTTTTGCATAGTTGAGATTGGGGTGTTGTCTTCTAGGTTTCTTTCCATTTGATTGGAAACACCATCGTCGTCATACAAATCACCATCATCTCGTTTATGGTCATCAACAATTTCATCACCCTCTTTTTCATTCGATGGCATAAAACTTGAGTGGACTTTTTCCTTATCATTGTCAACAATGTCTTCTTGTACTTCTCTGAGATTGACTAGCATAGTTGGCTTCTTTTGCACAGTTGAGATTAGGGTGTTGTCTTCTAGGTTTCTTTCCTTTTGATTGAAAACACCATCATCATCATTATCATTACCACCATCATCATCATGTTCGTGCTCATCTACAATTTCTTCATCCTCTTTGTCATTAGATGGAATAACACTTGAGTGGACTTTTTCATCATCATTGTCAACAATGTCTTCTTGTACTTCTCTGAGATTGACTAGCATAGTTGGCTTCTCTTGGGCAGTTGAGATTGGGGTGTTGTCTTCTAGGTTTCTGGAAACACCATCATGATCATACAAACCACCATCACCATCATCGCTTTTATGGTCATCAACAATTTCTTCACCCTCTTTTTCGTTAGATGGCATAACACTTGCGTAGAGTTTTTCCTTTTCACTGCCTTTTTCTGTGAGATTGACTATCACAGTTGGCGTCTTTTGCACGGTTGAGATAGCGGTGTCGTCTTCTAGGTTCATCTCCATTTGAGACGTAGTAATATCGGTAGGAACATTCATATTAGAAACTAAATCTGTATTCTTCTCATTGACTTGAAAGTCTCCAAGATGCTCAAAGGAAGTGTTCTTTTGATCACTATCACCTCTCAATATCTCCATTTCTTCTTGTTTGGTGGAAAAAGAATCAGTTTTTATGATATTGATGAAAT
The DNA here is from genome assembly GCA_945859915.1 of Cuscuta epithymum. Lineage (NCBI taxonomy): Eukaryota > Viridiplantae > Streptophyta > Magnoliopsida > Solanales > Convolvulaceae > Cuscuta > Cuscuta epithymum. The sequence goes on from CAMAPF010000136.1 coordinate 17,363, forward strand.
CCCCAGAGTTGAGTGTGCCTTCTTCAGAACTATTGTCCAGGCTTACTTCCTCCAGAACAAGATGATGATTTCCAAATGACTGAGATGAGTTTTCCTGCTCACAAGATGTGGCGGGAATGGAACTGTTATTGGTGAATATTTCCTGATCATCACAGCCACTTGCTAGGCTGTCTTGTTGTTCTTCACATGCCTGCACTGTAATCAGATTGTCTCTGTCTTTGATTCTGTGGGACACAGACAAATTCAATTGATCAAATTAACTCATTATATTCATAAATCATGATTAGGTCCATATCACCAGGCTAGGTCGAAATACAAAACACGTATTCAATGAATTAACTAATGTAATCTGAGCTATAAAAATATGCATGTCTTTCTTTAATATTTTTCAATGCGGAAATTAAAGGACTGTAGTCTGTAAAGAAACATAATCGTTGTTGGTGTTTGTGTTGTAAACATTCAGACTAACCTAGAATCCCACACAATCTTTTCCAGTTTAAAGTTCACATGACCTGTGTCTTCCTTTTTTTGGGAAATTCTAAAATAATAGAAGTACTATGCTTTTATCACATAAATAGCAGTTTTTATTGTCAATTATAGCAATATATTATCATGTTTAAAGCTAAATAATGTCAAAATATGAATAAATTTCCATGATGGCAGCAGTCCTATAAATATCAACATGACCTCATATAATGATTATTTATTTTTATTAGTAAAACTTTAAATTTTAGTGCGACTTTCCTGTTGTACCCATTTCTTGATACTTTGAGATTAGAGTTTTTTGTCCCCTTTTCTATTCCTGCTACTATTTCCGTCCAGGTGCGCTACTTACGCTTAGGCCGGTCAATGGGCCGGGTCTAGATACGGACCATTGCTTTTAACGGGTATGAGTCTATATTTTATTCCTTCACCCGGACCCAGATCCGAATTTCTTTTAATATATAAGTCTCATATAGTACATATGATTTCGACCCGTTAAAGACTCATAACACTTAAAAAATCCTTATTAGTATACACACACATTTATTACCTAGTGTATAACGTATAAGTGATACTGACACAGTGAGATCTCATAAAACTAATACCCGTTTATACATACTGATAAAGTGTGTATTGGGTTCTGTAGACAACCCCAATATTTATTATTTTTACTATTATTATATCATATAAGTAGTATAACATATGCTTTTATAATCTCATTGATCCAAAAGACCGTTTTGTAACATAATTTCTGCTCTATTTTACGAGCTTTTTGCGAGAGAATGTAGAGCTATTCGCCTCTATAAGAACTGATCCTTTGGATAGAAGTACTGATTTTCAATGTGAAACCTTGATTTTTTTAAAATGAAAATATGTTTGTTTTTTATTTTTTTTATTGTAAATGACACATTAGGAGTATACTTAGCTAGTTTACGCACTTTGCTTTACATTTCATATATATATATATATATATGTATGTATTGTTATTTTCACAAAGTTTGTAATGTTGTGTATCGCATATTTGGCGGGTCTATCGACCCAATAATGAGACCAGTTAGGTCCAGGTCCGGATGGATCCAAATTTTAAGACATGTTCGAGTCGAGTCTGGGTCCTTTATTAACTTATGGTTCCGGTTTTAAAACACTACTCCCTCCGTCCCTAAATTATCTTCAAACTTTCCTTTTTGGTCCGTCCCTAAATTATCTCCTTTTTCCCTTTTTGGCGAATGATTTGTGGTTCACAACAATTCTTACACATTTCTCTCTCCTCTGCACAACTCTCCACCACACAAAACCCACTATCTTAATCCCCGTATCGGGTCAAAATGAGAAGTAAATTAGGGACGGAGGGAGTACGTTCTAACCCGGACCCGACTATTGATAAGCCTATGCGCTACCTACCTAATTCTCTAACATATCCTCATTTATTTTTTACTGCTCACCTACTTAGCCACCGAATAGCTGCCTACCTTTTTCTTCACCACTTGTATAATACGGAGTACTATACGTAGGTAATTAGGCGGTACTCGGGGTACTGGGGTAGCAAAGACATGAATTTTGAATGACGAATTGATTTAATTTCTTTTTTCATCATGTACTAGTAACATACTTTTTTTGTTACATCAGAACAGATACTTGTAACGTACCTACATAATACGGAGTAATAATTTTATATAACAATAATACATTTAGTTATCTTCTAATATCTCGTTTTACCAAATAAATATTACCATACGGAGTACATTTTTGTGCTATTCATGCATTTGTTGTAATAGTCAATATTTAAACTTAATAAAACTTCCCACGTACTCCGTGCTATTTAAATACGGAGTATGTAAGTTAATCACATGTATTATTGAGCCATTTGTACATCCTACATCGATTTTAATAAATAAAATAAAAAATTAATACTAATATATGTATGGACTTCAAAACCGAAGAATGAGAGGGACTATAAATGTCAACCCTTACTAATCTTTAAAGTCAAAAGGTCGAAAGACAAGATCACTCTAATTCCGGCAATCACACATTCAGACCTACTCCATATTATACTTAGTACGACTTTATACTTAGTACGACTGGAGCGGATCTGCATTTTTTTTTAACTTAGAGAGGACTCTCCGGACTATAACAATGCTTGTAAATTTAATTTTACAAGATGTGACCCAGAATCAAGCCCCATTTACGTCTAATTGACTTTTCTTTTTCTTGGCGAATCCTAATTATTTTAATAAAAATATAAAATTCATAAATTCTATGTAGTATAAAAATATAATAATTAAAATAATTGTTCAAAATTTGTCATCATTGACCAGGAAAAGTATAAAAATTCAATCTTTTAACCCAAGCTAGTAATTTTGATTAACGCTCCATATATTTTGTAAGAAAAAAAATACCTTTATAATTATATTTTTATTGAAATACTTTCAAACTTTAAGAAAATAATATTTGTATATCACTTTCATATTACTACGTGTAAGATTTAGTATAAAAAAAAAAACATGATTGCTTGAAACATGAAAGTGCCAAATAGATCTAGCACACAAATACAGTGTAATCTAGATTTGGCACTTTCTAGATATATCAATTTTCATGTATATCTATTTTTAATTAAGCACTCGAACTAAGTTCAAAGGGGTAGATATTCGGGACCAACCCGCCGATCCAGTTCCGTCCGCACCTGAATTTGCTGAAGCACTAACCTGAGTTCGTCATTTAAGAGTGAAGAGGGACTAGAGAGAATGAACTGAATCCCCTGCCTCGCCGGCTCTTCACCGTCGCCGTTGATCCTTTCTCCGTCGTCCCCCATCCCACTCTCCTCTTCAGCCGCCGCCGATTTTTCCGGTCCGTTTTCATCTCCGCCGTCGACTTTTCCGGTCGGTTTCCTCCGCTTTCTAAAAGCTGATGAAAGAAGCACAGTCACCAACAATCCACCCAAAAGCACAAAAATTCCACCGCTTTTGCCCAGATTTAGCTGCACCCTCATCTTCCCGCCCTTCTTATCTTGCTCTGTATACTCTGTTTTCTCCGGCATCTCCTCGGAGATCGAGAAACAAGTAATGCCGGTACAAGCGAACAACTACGGGGGTAAAGGGATTTTTTTCCTAGGAATTGTCGATAGAAAATTGTCGATGAAGACGAGAGATGTTTTGGTTCTGATCACACCAGAATTTCTCTCTGCACACTGGAAAACTGCGGAGAAATCCTTGATCTGATCTTCGGGAATTGTACAGCTTCACATTTTCTGAGTGGTTATACTATGGTAGAAAGATGAATCGAATAGGGCATTTATTGTGTCACGAGCTTTGGCAGGTGGTTTGGTAGAATGAGGTACACATTTTTCTACCCACCCACGTTACACACTCGTGTCTGTGAAGTGTTTTGTTTTATCTGTAAGCAAACAAACACTTCACAGACACGAGTATGTAGGTATGTGTACAAAAAATGTGTAACAATAGCTTTTTTCCTGGTTTGGTAATGGCAAGAGCCAAGAGCCCTACCTATATCAAGGTGACCATGGTCCATGGATGCATGACCGGACCAGGTAGAAATTTTTAAAATTATTTAGGAATGTTTGGATGATTGAAATTGCCCTAAACAGGAATAAAAATATTTTGAAATTCGAAAATAGGATTATCATGTTTTTTATTTTCTGAATAGAAGTAATCTGCCAAGTTTGAAAGAAAAAAAAAATGTCATGTACTTCTCATAGGGCCGTCTAGAGCAATTTTGAGGCCCTAGACGGTCATATAGCGCAAAAAGTAGAATATCAAATTAAATAGAAGTGAATTAATTATATGCTATTAAAGTAAACACAATATTTTTCGATAGTAAAAGATCCAAAATTGATCAAAAATAAATGGTTATAAATTAATAGTCTATTCTTTTAGTTTTTTGAAGAGCGAAATTCGTAAGAACGTCACTACAACTAAGAGAAGCTAACACATTTTTCAATCGATATAATAGCTAAACCATAAAGCCGACAAGCGATTTTATGACCATGTGCCCCATGTCCTTTCTAATTTGTTCTTTCTCTTTGTACATCCCGATTCATGTTTTCGTTTTCTTGTCCTTCCAAATCTACAATTTCATAAAATTTTAATAAAACTTTTCATAACTTTCAATATTCAATAATACAAATATACGAATATACAGTAAGTTTTAAACTTTTAATGACAAAATTGAGGTATTGTTATTATTATTTGATTTATTATAATAGAATGATATAAATAGCCTAGGCCCACTACCTACTACCCTAATTAAGTCCCTAACTATTAAAAAATAGTACTCCATAATTGAAAAACTGAAAAAAGCTAAACTACGGAGTAAAAAAAGCTAATGTATAATCCACTACATTATAAAATCAATAATTTAAGTTAGAGAGAAAGATAAAAATTAGAAGATTTTAGACCTTACGACATAAGACCTCAAGTGACGGAATTGAGAAGACCGATTGTCGATTGCGTGCAGCGAAGGAACGGAAGGGTCGAACTTCGAAGTAGGAAGTCCCAAGGCGTTAGTCCGCCGGCATTTTAATGTTTTTACTTTTTAGTTTTGGGAGATTTTATTATTAATTTACAATTTAATTAAATATATACCTATAATACTGATAGACTTACATAAAAAAAATTGGAGGCCCCTATGCCCGGCCCTGCTTCTCAGATTTAAAATTGCATTTTTTTAGTTAACAAAAGCGATATTAGATTGTTTGGATGAAAGTACATAAATACTTCTTGATGCGCTAAAGTGTTCGTAGAAGTACGTTTTATTCCTCTTCTACTTTTACAATTTCAAACAGAGAGCATCCAATAGCATACCAATACAATTCCGGTCAAGAATCAGACTGAAGCAAATTATTTTTGATATGATTGGATCAGGCCATTATTGGACCATATTTGAAGTTTTAATATAAAAAATGATCTTTTTTAAAATAGAGATAAGGGTCAGATAGGGTCTCGAACTTGAAAAAAAATGTCAAATACGGTCATATTTAGGATGCTCTGTCCGGCCGACGCCATTTGGGGTGGTTCCCGGTAAATTTTTTTGATGAATTTTTTTGAGAATCTTATTCATTAAGTCTAGTTTACTCATATCAATTTTGAACTACAACTTTAATCGGGAAGGCATTCAAATGAATTCTTGAAGATAACTGTACCGTTAAAAGCGCAGTTATCTTCATGAATTCATTTGAATGCCTTTCCGATTGAATTGTTAGTTCAAATTTGATATGAGTAAACTAGACTTAATGAATAAGATTCTCAAAAAATTTCATCAAAAAATTCCACCGGGAACCACCCCAAATGGCGTCGGCCGGACAGAGCATCCTAAATATGGCCTTATTTGACATTTTTTTTCAAGTTCGAGGCCTTATCTGACCCTTATCCCTTTAAAATATTTTGACTTTACTAACTATTACTACCTCTGTCCCCCTAAATTTGGGACAAGAAAAAGTAGCACGGTTATTAATAAAAGTGAGTTTATGTGGTTGATATTGAATTGATAAAGTAAGAATAAAATAGAAATGATTTAGAATCACACAAACTTTACCAAATAAGGTATGGGCAGGGGCGGAGCTACTGGAGGGTCAGGGTGGTCAGCCTACCCCGCTGAAAATTTAGGAGTGTAGCGCTCTGAATTATCTTCGATTTGATATATTATGACTCTCGTAACTCATTACGAGTAAAAAGTTATGGCTTCTGCAAAATCAGCACTATTTAAGTTTGAAATTAGTAAAATTGTGATGCGTAATACTTCGTACTAATTATATTCATAAAATAGCGTGTAATTCACTCGTTACTTACGTGACATGACTTAGGGACACAGCAAAGACAACATATCTTACTACTACGAGTGCCTACTCAATAAATGATTCTTTTCTAGTAAGAAATCTTGATACTAAACCGAGTAAGATCGAAGAGAACCATAGAGTACTAGGGTAAGACAATGGATCTCATCCGAGGTACTCAACTCAACCTGTATAAAACAAGTTTATAAATTATAATATATGTGACATACACGAAGTATATTAACTACATATACTCTATTAGTTTCATTTAAACTACCATTTATCTAAGCTACATTCAATTCGGGTATTGTCTAAAAATAATCTACCGTTTTCATTCTATGTAAATATGATTTCGACCCCGCTGAGTCATTTTTCTGGCTCCGCCCCTGGGTATGGGACAATCTTAGTGGAATGGACCGAAATGGTAAAATGGGACAATCATAGCGGGACGGAGGAAGTACTACATATTTCTTTAAAAACACATTTTTAATGGAAAGGGTTTCTATTCATATACGGACTATGGAGTATAAAGAACTCAGTCATCAACCCGACAAGCACTCACAATTCCTATGAATATAATGATTATAATTGAGTAAAAGGTCTCATTGGTCCTCGAACTTGCATAAAAAGGGTCAAATAAGTCCTTATATAGGAGGTTCTGTCCAGATGTCGCCATTTGGGGACGTTCCTGGTGTAATTTTTTAATGAATTTTTTTTAGCATCTTATTCATGAAATCTAGTTTACTCATACCAAATTTCAGCTAAAACTTCAATTGGGAAGGCATTCAAATGAATTCTTGAAGATACCTCAAAATATGAGATTACATAGTAATCATATTGGCCAATAAAATCAACTCAATCCAATGTTATATTTGACATTACAATATAAGATAATTGGCTTCGAAGTTTACATTAGGAAAGACACCCACTTTATGATGACTCAGTTATATGTACACTCTGTTGAGTACATAATTCTGCGCAGAACTCTGCTGTTAATTGTTACTACACTTGCTCCCTTTAATTGTCATCAAGGTTTTCACACAAATGGAGTATTGTTCATGCATGCATGCGAAGGAAATCAAAATTAGAGGTCTCGGTTTCAAATGTAAAATCGAGACCCCACATAATATAAAAATTAAAAAAATCTCAATCTAAATACTTACACTCAAATCAAATGAATACTCATTAAATAATGTAATACGAAGTATTTTTTTTCTAGAATTTACTTAATACGTGATTTAGAGCAACACAACTCATTATTCAATCAATTTGAATAAAAGAGAACTATATACGAAGTAATGATTTTTCGCCTTACTAACTGTATTGTAATATTCCTTCAAAAAAAAAACTGTATTGTAATATTTAATTTTACTATGTAATACTAATGAATTTATAAAAATTTGGGGACCTTAAATCGGGGAGCCTATTCTGGATAATCTATTTAACCCCTAAAAAATGCCCCTGTTAATGCAAATATTAAAATGGAGCTGGGGTGTAGTGCACAAGTAGGGCTGACCTTTGAAAGCTTGTTGCATTGTGCATGTAAATGATCAACACACATTCAATTTGATAGATTATGAACCTTTTTTTTACTCCAGGGGGCATCTGGGGGAGGGGGGCTGAGGGGACCTGGAGTAATTGGGGCTGAAACTCACTCCATTGAGTTTCGAACCCGGGACCTCCCGTAAGGAAGCGTGAGTCAGCGACCAGCTGGGCTGGACCGCTTCCTCTAATAGATTATGAACCTTCCAATTCATAATGAGTTAAAAGCTACCACCACCTATGTACTAGACCTGCACAAAACCGGGCCAGCCCGCCCAACCCGCCCGCACAAATGGGCGGGCTTGGGCATATATATTTACGGAAATTGTCCTAAATAGGACTAATGAGTTCCTAAAAAGCACAAATAGGACTACTACTTTTTAAATTCCCTAAATAGGACTAAACATAGATTTTCTACCCTAAATACCCCTAAGAGTATTAATTCATAATGAAATGCTTTAATTCATAATAAAATCATAAAAAAACGTAAAAAATATTTAAAAAACGTAAAAAAATTATAAAAAATTTATAAAACATTTATAAAATAAAAAATTTAATTTTTATTTTTTTAAATTTTTTTTAAAAAATGATAAAAAAATAGTAAAAACCCATATAAAAATGAAAAAAATTATGGATACATTTCCCACCGCTATCCGCCGCCTCCCAGCACCACCACCTCCGATTGGTGAAATTTCTTCCACTTTTGGTAAAAAAATGTCATCTTTTTCTGAAAATGCCAAAAAGATGGCATAATTACTCTTCAATATGCCAACATTTTCATTGAATATGCCATCATTATGGCATTATTTAAAATGTTGGCATAATTTTCTCCTGTGATGGGAGCTGGTGGTGCTGGGGGGTGGCAGGGGTGGTAATGTTTTTTTTTTATTTTACGATTTTTTTTTATTTTTTTTATTTTTTTTAAAAAACTTTTTTTTTTTAAAATATTTTTATTAATTTTCTATTATCTTTTTACAATTTTTAGTATTTTTTTCGATTTTTATTATTTTTGTATGATTTTATTATTAATTAAAACATTTCACAAGTTACAAGGGTATATTTGGACAAACACACATAAATAGTCCTATTAAGGGAATTTAAAAAATGTAGTCGTATTTGTGCAATTTTGTCACTTTTTAGTCCTATTTAGGGAATTGACTCATATATTTACCCACCGGCTCGGGGCCGGCTCGGCCCGCAATAAGATATGGGCGGGCTTGGGTTAGGGTGTAGGCCCGTTCGGGCCGATAAGCCCGGCCCGCTACATTTAGTATATATATACACACACACACGTAGTATATACTAATTTATTTATTTACATGTACACATGTATATTTATATTTACTAATTTTTCTTTATATATATTTATAGTTTATTATGTTTAAATTTAAATTTTTAGTTCTTAACAACTAGCCTAACCAATATAATATCTATTTTTGTATTTAAAGATAATACTTTGTACTTGAATTTTAAATTTTAGACATAGTTACTCATTACGGAGTATTATTTTTGTGTAAGTATTTTTTTGTCTGTGGTGAAAGGCTTATAAACATTTTAAGCATATTAATTAACAATTTTTTTAAATGTTGTAATATTATTTCTAAAGTATTAAAAAATTATATACTCCATGGGGTATGGCCATGGAGTTAGGCCCGTTTTTTAAAACTTTAAAATTTTCCCAAGCCGGGCGGCCCATTGGACTAATCGGCCCGCTCTTACGGGCGGGTATGGCCATGGGGTTAGGCACGTTTTTGCGGGCCGGTCTATGCCTGCCAACAAGGGGTGGGGAAAAATACCGAAATTTCGGTATACCGGACTTACCATATCGAAAAATACCGAATTTACCGAAGTGTTTGGTATACCGACACTTTTGGTACGGTATGATACCGTACCAAATTACTTCGGTATGGTATTGGTATATATTTTGGAAATAAACGGTATACCGTTATACCGTCATACCGTAATTCCAAGCTAATAATTTCTTTAAAATTATAAAAATAACTAGAAACACAACATTAGTTCAAGGATAATGACTTTATATCCATGTTTCTTGAATTATTTATACTTTTTGTTGGAGATCGATGTTATTTCAAATATATTTTTGTTGTTTAAATCATTATTTTAGGAGAATGTGTTGTTATCTTCATATATCATGTGTTGAAGTATTTGTACATATTTATAATATTTTTTTGTTCAAAGTTGAATAGAAAACAAATAGGTTATCACTGATATTTTATAATTAATTTCATTAATAATTTTAGTATATCACTATTAACACTGATTTTCTATATTTCATTTGATATATAATAATTTGATATTAAATCATGATAATTTACCGATACCGTAGCTTACCGTACCGAAATTTTGGTATACCGAAACAAGGTATACCGAAATTTAGGTATGGTAACGGCCGGTATGTATTTTTGCATACCGAAAGATTACGGTATGGTTACAGTATGGGATAAAATTTTCGGTATACCGTACAGAACCACCCCTACTGCCAACACATGATGGCCAGAAATTTTTTACAAAGCCCGGCCCGAGCCCGGCCCAAACCTGTTTTTGTGCAGGTCTACTATGTACGTTCTAAATACTTCGTACTAACTTTTGAAATAAATAAAGTTTGTGATCGGAGTATAGGATTGGATATTTTAACTTTGCAAAACATTAGCCAGCTACCTTCAGTTCGATGACATTATTGTGACACGCCTAAAGAGGAAGCCACATGTCCAAAATTAATACCAGTCAAGGATGTTACATTTAACATTGAACATAAATTATATGAGACTAGAAAGTCCAGCAAATAAAAATTGAACGTATTGTCGCGACTCGCGAGAGTGTAAGAGGTCGTTTGACAACATTGTTTTTCGATTTATCAGGCTTATTAGCCAAAAAATTTCACCAAACAGGCAACTTTTTCTTTCGCGCGCTGAATTGTGTAATAAGTAGAAAACGTAATGTTGAAGTTACTTTTCTGGCTGAAGTTACTGTAGATGACCATTTTAGCTATTTTTACATATATATTTTTTCTTCATTTTATTAATAAAATATATTTTAAAATTTTTTTTTTCTTGAATCAGCAGAATCAGGTAATGCAGCCACTTGAGCGAGAACTTCATAAATTTCACTAGAATCAACCGATTTTCGTGCTACCAAACAGGCTCTAAATGAGTCTAAGAATCTGTATTCAAACTGAATTTTAGAAACATTAATATAATTTTATGGCGAAAGGGTCAAATAGGCCCTGAAACTAACTTAATATATTGTGTTTTTGTATATATTGGAGATTTATGCATACAAATTCTACTAATAAAGTAATAATTTGACCACTTTTAGATAAACTTTATGTCCTCGCTCTATTGTACAATCTTCTCATACCACATATTGATACGTACCCCATGCAGATCATAGACTGAAATATTTGATAAAAATTTTGATGCGTACCCCATATTTTTTGATATAAAACTACATAAAATACCTTTTTTTAACGTTGTTCAAAAGCTTCAACATCATATGCAAATATCTAACATAATAAAATTATTGAAGGTTAAATATGTTTCACGTCCCTATTTCCTTTCAAAATATTTTTTGTTATATTTCTCATAATTATAAATACATACTCCGTAATATTTTCATTTTAGTGATTTAACGCAGTTACAATCTCCATTTAAGAAAAAATCAATTT
>CAMAPF010000137.1:1800000-2034205 GCA_945859915.1 Cuscuta epithymum
GACATTCAAGCTCTCTCATGAAGTTTTGACATTCTGTTGAGAAATGTTTGTTTGTTTTCATCTATTATATTATTATAATATAAAAGCAAAAGAAATCTTCCTGAAGAAGTTGGCGCCAAAACTTGGAGTAAGCCGTATAGAAGAAGAGTCTAGAATATATAATACGGAGTAGATATTTTTCTGAGATAAGGAAGAATCATTAGGAGTATTGTCATTAAATTATTTTGGAAAACTCAATGGCAAGCGAAGTAATATTAATACGGAGTACATCAAACGAAGTACCAACAGTTATAAATTCGGCTGCCCCATACTACCATCCAGGGACGGATCCAGGGTTTCGAGTCAAGGGGCGAATTTTTTTCATTAGTGTAGGGAGTGAAAAAAAATTCGCTGTTAAGCGGGATAGGAAAAAATTCGTTAGTGTAGCGGGGAATTTTTTTCCCGCTAGTGTAGGGCTCTGCGGGTAATTTTTATTCAAAGAGTTCCATTAGTACATACTAAATACACGATGACATATTAACATTTATATCTATTATTATATTCCAATTCTAATTTTAGACAATGAAAAGATAACTTTGATTTAATAACTATAAGTGCTCTAGAAAAACGTATTGATACATTAAAGCTTAACAAATGACAAATCAAAGGAAAATTATTTGAAAATAAGAAAGGATATATAACATTTTATGATATTATTTGAAGGTAATGAGGTTAAAATTAAAGGTACACATCAACTAATGCTTTTTAAATAACTTATGTCTTGTTTAACCGCATGAACCTTAACAGAATAAAGAATTGGTTTTTGAATTGAGATTTTTGTCTACCAAGGAGGGTATTTGTGGGTCACGATGAGCTTTCTAAATATTACAATAGTATGTATGAGATTATTATACTTAGAATACTATAACACGTAGTAATATTAATTCGTATATATGGTGCATATCATATTTGTATTAATGCTAAAATAAGTTAAAGTATTATCTACTCAACAAATTGTTTTTAGAAAGTAAGAGGTAAACGAAGAGTGTAATCTAATGTCAACAAACATTTATACTATTTAACTACTGTATCTCAAATTCAATATCGTTTGATATCTTACAAAATCGAGTTCTAATTATCTAATAAAGATAATTAAACATTACAAAACTAAGAATTTTTAGGTAGGTGACAACTCCGGTACCCTTTTAAAAATTGGGGTACCGTACTTACTATGCATTTGATTGGCCCAAATCATTTTATTCCTTTTAATTTAGATTTAATTAATTCAACTGAATCATTCCTATTGGTCCATGTGGACAAAGGTATGGTACCTTAAGGGTACCATAGAATCTACCTTTTAGGTATCCTAAGTCTTAAACAATGAGTTTTATTGTTTATTTGTTTAAGTTATGTAAATTATTTTAGATTCTACTTCTTTTAAATCACCAATAACTATTACATTATGTGAGCCTATATATTAATTTTGAAAACTAAAAGTTAAGGGGGGCGAAAACATATATATCTAATTAATGTATGAAAATCTTATGAAAATATTACATATATAGTAGAAAAAAATGGAAGTCCAAGGGGGGCGGTCACCCCCCGCGCCCCCCTTGGATCCGTCCCTGCTACCGTCTGCACATATCCCATTGCAAGACCATATATAAATATACTCGAGGGATGGCGTATAAGCGTTGAGAGAGTTGCAAGATCAAAACGTCAAACATTAAGATTCATTTTCTGGCAGCAGTGAAAATTTCATTGTATTGGGTTAAAGTACTACGGAGTAAATGTTTTAGCAGGCCATGCATGTATCCTTCTGATCTTACTGATAACAAGTATGTCTATCTTCATATTTATAGATTATTATGTGTGTTTGTTGTATTGGATTTCCTTTTTTAATGTGTCTTGAATCATTGTTAAGTATGTTGTTCTTCGTGTATGTTTTCCAGGAACTCTTGAAGAGTTGGGGTCTATCTATTACGGGAGTAAATTATAATACGGAGTATGAAGTATGTAGTATCAATAGTAAATTGATTATATTGACCAACCAGTTCCAGAAGAAGCAGGCACGCTTGGAGAAAAATAAATATTAAATGGCACTCCACAGTCTTGCCGCCCAGAATGTCCGTGGGAATGATATTGTTAATTTAGTTCTGTGTGTACATCAAATGAAGTATGTGATCGAGTACGTATATGTGTGTGATGAAGACATACAGTTGATGTTTTCCAAATTAGGTGCAGTAAAATGAGTTCAATACATTATCATACTCCATATGACTTTATCTTGAAGGAGGATAACAAATTTTGCTTTACTCTGATGATAAGTACGTACGCATCACTTCGTATTAGTATGATGCGTATGACTACTGTTTTGAAAAATATAAAAATAAAGCAGGGTCACCGACGTAGCCCAACTGTGAAGATGGATTTGGTTCCATTTCGATCATCTTCCATCTCCTTCTCTTCAAATTTCTCTTCGATTCGTTCATAATTTTGTGTTCCATATGCTTGCTATGTACTTTTAAATGGTGACTACTTACATGAATCACTCCAGCGATCAATAATTATTACGACCTTTAGTAAAAAGAGAAAGAATAATTCGCTTTGTGACTTTGTGTTCATTGCATGGCTTCGCATAATCATTATAATATGAAGTTAAGAAATTATCTCAAATGGGACTAAAACATGGTTAAAATTCCAAAATAGGACTTGAAGTTTTAAATTGCTTAAATGAGACTCCAGATTACAATTTTGCCCTTCTACAATTAAAATCCCCATCCACTGCAATTCATCGAAACCCTCCCCTGCAGTGCATCGATCCCCCTTCTCCAATTCATCGATCCCCTTTTGCAATTCATCGATCCCTCTGCCCCTTTTGCAATTCATCGATCGCTCTCCCCTTCCGCACATCCCTTCCTCCCATGGAAAGCAGCTTCGCCATCGGCTATTGCCACGCACTGCAGCTCCGTCATCGACCATAGGTATCCCCCCCTCTTCCTCTTCCTCTTCCTCTTCCTCTTCCTCTTCTATTCCACCTCAAATTTCTGGTCCTATGTTCTCTTCTTCTTTGGATTTTATGGATTTGGATTTTATTTATTAATTTGGATTTTTTGGATTTAAGTTGTATTTATTCAGTACATAAAATGCCACTCATATAATTTCAGAATGTCAAAATTGTTGATTATTTGATGAAAAAATGCCACCCCGTTTGTGGCATTACATTTACTTCTTTGAAAGTGCCATGAAAGTGATTGTACAAACCTCCATGAGGAATGTCACTTGATATGCGAGAATGTCACTTAATATGCATAATGACACAATAATGACAATTTTGTATAGAAATATGACATTCTCAATATGGCATTTTCAAATATTGTAATGACATAAAAGTGACATTTTTTAAAAATACCCAATGATTATGACATTCTCTCTTTCAAAAGTGACATTTTCTGGAAACATTAGTCAAAGCATTTTGAGAATCAGAGTAATCAAAATTTATAACAAGAAATTCAAGTTTAGATATAACTTCATTTGAAACTTTCAAAAATAAAAAAATTAGAAAAAATCTGATTGATAAAAAAAAAAGAAGAGAACTAGGAAAAAGAACAAGAAAAAGAAGAAGAAGAAGATGAGTAAGAAGAAGAAGAAGAACAAGAAGAATTTGATGAGAACGGTTAGCAACACAAGAGGGGGGGGGGGGGTGAATTGTGTGTGTGTGGAACCGTGGCAGTTTTTCGCCGAGTTCTAGTGTGGGATAAAGGGAATTGCAAAATAGTAAAGTGCACAAGAATTTAACGAGGAAAAATCCCTTGGCTCAAAGGGATTAAAAAACCTCGACCTCCCTCGGAGGAATTTTAAACAACTTCACTAAACAAGCCTTTGAAAGAGTTACAAGAGTGATTCTCCTAATCTACCCTTGAGCCTCCCCAACTCTATCCTCTCTAGGAAGAGTTATGCATCTCTACCTTGCGGGTAGAGAGCCTCTCAGCTTTGTCACAAAGCTCTCACACACACTTAACCCGAGGCAGCTACTCTAGCCAATTAAGCCTCAATAATCCAAGTACAATATGAAAGGGAAAAGAGAAACTCTATCTAGAACTCCGAGCGGGCAGTTTCAGGCGCCAAGGACTTGATCCTTTTCTTGAATGATTCTTCTAAGTATTTTTCTCGGTTCTGCACACCCCTTCTTGTTATACTGCTCGAATATATATGCTCTCTCTCAAAATGAATCCGTTGGCCCCTTCCATGTATTGATAATTCTTGCCATGTTGTATTTGAATGACTTTCCATCTTGAGAATTATCTTAATAACCTCACGCCCAAGAATGATGCTACTAAGATATTTTATTCTCTTAACATATTTGACCAAGCAACGAATTAATCAATAATATCTCATGCCCAAATAATACTTTTAAGTATGATCGCATCTTTAAGATGGTACGTAAATAGTTACCATATTGAGTGTACTGACACCTTTATATAAAGCAAGATTTTAATACTAGCAAGAGTACTTATTTTAATTCTTAGCAAAAAGACCCTTTTAAAAATACTTAGCATGTTTAAATGGGCTTCGACCAGTCAAGTTCAAATGCAGCAATAATGTTGAAAAGATACTTTACAAAAGTTACGGAGTATATGTTTAATTTAGTAATTACGTATGGAAAGGTGTTTGCTTTCCAGGCTGCTTGCATGGTATTTGTATTCACGTGTAGAACTGCTTTGTAGCGCATAGCAGTTCTAACTAATCCACCTGCATGGTTAGTTCATCAACAAGGAACTCACAAGTGTTTATAGACCAGGTCTATGCTTTGTTCTTGCACAGTTAGTCATCAACAAAACAACATATTCAACAAAATTCAAGTTTAGATATAACTTCATTTGAAACTTTCAAAAATAAAAAAATTAGAAAAAATCTGATTGATAAAAAAAAAGAAGAGAACTAGGAAAAAGAACAAGAAAAAGAAGAAGAAGAAGATGAGTAAGAAGAAGAAGAAGAACAAGAAGAAGAAGAGATTACCTACCTGGTCGCCGATGAGTGCAGGGCTGGTAGCCGATGATTTAGGGCTACGATACACGGCGCTGAGGTGTTATGGAGGTATCGATGGAGGTATCGCTAGTGTGCATCGCTGCTTTTTAACTAAGGGTAGTTTTGTCAGATTACCTCTTTTTAGTCCCATTTTTGTTAAATAAAACATAGTAGTCCTATTTTTGCAATTCTACCTTGTTTTAGTCCTATTTAGGCAAATCTCTCTATGAAGTTGTGTTTGGCGTTGCAATGAACATGCGAGTGATGCAACCAATTTAGTTTTGTTGGGTGATGTTTTCTTTAAATTAATTACATTTTATGGAGTATTAAGTTTTTTTTCAAATTCGCATTTGAATCCTAATGTATCAAGTTTTTGTATATTCTGCTATGTTTTGACTGTTTTTGGAATCACTTGCGTGATTTGTGGAAATCCTGAATCCGCTTGCAGATTTTAGAAAAAAAAGGATGACACCCCCATCCCTAGGGCCCCCAACACCGACCGGACAGCACGATGGGAGGATGTAAGTTGGACTATAATCACAACCTGACAGAGAGCGGGGCTCTGTCCCCGGTACTTGCAGAAGCCCTATGCATTTTTCAGCATAATAACATTTATATCGATTTTTTGTTCTTCTTTTCAATATTGATAGTTTTCAAACATTTGAGTCCTATATTGATAATTTTCATCATTCGAGTGTTATACCGATATATACGTTTCGTTTTTCTAAGTCTCGGGTTGATTATTCATCTATCTTTTAGGTCCCGTATTGATAATATTTCGATCTATCTTATACGTAGTACTACCATTCCAAAGAACTAAGTGTTTGCAATTGCTTCAACTTTAAAAAAGTGATTTTGGGAAAAGTGATTAATAGTAAAAGTTGGTAGTGTTTGAGAAAAGGTGATTCTGAAAAAATAAAAGTTGGTAGTGTTTGGCAAAATAAGTATTTTTTGTGTAATAGAAAAAGTGAAAAACAGTTTAAAGCATCATTCTACCTGCTTCCAGCTTTTAGCTTTTAAGTGATTAATTGAAGCAGAAGCTGTCATTTGAAAACACTCTTTTCAGCTTTTTTAAGCCAAAAGCTGAAAAGCGTTTTTTAAGCAACCACAAACACTCCTTAAGCTAAATTACAGACCAAATCAGACCAGCAAATTACAATCCAAGTAAAAACCTCCTAACATTAATAGGATATGAGGAGGTGTCACAAACTCACAATCATTAAGCAAAATAGGTTTATGTGGTTGATATTGAATTGATAAAGAATACTTTAGAACCATGCACACAAATTTTATCAAATTTGATATGAGACAATCTTAACATGACGAACTATAAAAGAATAGGACAATCTTAGAGGGACGGAAGGAGTATAATGTAAAATATGATGTGAAACTTTTCTTTATTAAAATACTAAACTTTCGGTATTGAGTGCACCTATTAAGTGAAAACCAATACTGTTTTTTCCCTTCTTTTTTTCCATTAAGATAATACTGTAAATTAACTTTAAAAATAAAAGAAATGATATTTTTATGCAAACTATACCTGTTTTACCAGACTTATATTGATATACTCCCTCCCTATTTAAAAGTTCACTATAATAGTGGGAGTAATAAATAGTGTAGAAAAAATATGGAAGATAGTAAAAACTGAAAAGTATGAAAGAGAAAATAAAAACAAGAAATAAGAACGATTGAATATTTTTAAAAGAAAAACTTACTAAAAGGGAAAAATGTAACAAACTTTTAAATATATCCAAAAAATAAAATTATCCAAACTTTAAAATACAAAGTGAGTAGTATTTACACAAGACTCATTTCTCATTTCTTCAAGTACATTTTCGTATTATTTTAAAGTACTTTTTTCTCTATGATGTTCTTATAAAACTCATTTTTTATTCGTTAAAATTATTTTTCTTTATATATTTTGATCAATTACTTTTTGTATATAAATAAATGAATCAAAAAATTATACGTGCATCGCACGGGTGAAATACTAGTTACAGTTTAAAGGAAACAAACATAACACTGTTGATTGCCTGGATAATTAAAACTATGTCCTAACCATGTACCATGTTTATCCTATGTACGTAAGTGATATTTGTATTCACAGTTACCAAATAGGCTTATCATGTACCATGAACTTTGAATAATACTTTTTTTATTTCTTGAAAATTGTCAAAATTATATTTGTTTTGTCTATGGTTGTGATTGTTAAGATCGTTTTCCGTCTTCGGCTCAGGTCTTTCTACACAAAGACTCACATACACCACACTAGGGATGACCACTTCACCACCAAGCTTCTTCTCTACCACTAAGTAACCTCTCTCTCACACTCTCACACAAAGGAAAGGAAGAAGAAGTAGAGCACTGCTCTCTAGGGATATCTCTCGCAGGCTGCCTTCAACAGTTCAACTGGAGAAGGAAGAGGACTACTAATAGGCTGCCAAGCAAACTGGAAGTCACGGGTGAGGCAAACAAAGGACACTCACGGACTACACAAACAAAGGGGTGCAGCGAACAACAACAAAAGGGGGGGCCAACCAATAGATAAGTCAAACAGCCAATAAGAGAGGTAAAAGGAAGGTATAGCTTAGTGGGAGTAAACATAGGGTGTAAGTCAATAATAAAGTGGAAGGGAGGCCTTGGTAGGACCAATACCTCCAACATTCTCCACCTTATGGGTCTTAGGTGGTGTAGAGTAACAATACAAGGTTGTGACAAGACTCATCATCGCTGGGTCA
Source organism: Cuscuta epithymum (assembly GCA_945859915.1). Classification (NCBI taxonomy): domain Eukaryota; kingdom Viridiplantae; phylum Streptophyta; class Magnoliopsida; order Solanales; family Convolvulaceae; genus Cuscuta; species Cuscuta epithymum. The sequence continues at coordinate 1,807,746 of CAMAPF010000137.1, forward strand.
CCCGGAATATCAAAAGACAAAACGGGCAAACACTTTATTACGCAACCCACAGTTATTCGCAGTTAAAGTTTAACACGCGTTTACAGGACAAGTGCTTCTCAGTAGAAAGACATTTGGTACCCATGTCCGCGGGATTAAACTCGGACGGGATCTTGCACAGCTTGACTCCACCTGCATCAACAATATCACGTATGAAATGGAACCTAACATCAATATGCTTAGTTCTATCATGAAATATAGGATTTTTGCAAAGTTGGATAGCCGATTGGCTATCCGAGAAATGGTAACTCCCTGTTTGAGAAACCCAATTTCGGAGACAAGGCGTTTGAGCCAGATGGCTTCCTTAAACGCTTCTGTGGCTGCAACATACTCAGATTCAGTGGTAGAAAGGGCCACAATAGGCTGTAATTGAGACTTCCAACTTATGCAAGAGCCACACAAAGTAAAAACATAAGAAGTGGTCGACGTCCTGTTATCTCTATCAAAACTCCGAGGCCGACATTCTATCCAAGCTCTCGGATGAATCCCCCGAGCACCTCTCAAAAATTGCAAGAATTGAGGAACTCAGCCTCTCAAGCATCCACGCGAGCCCCGTCATGGATATTCGCCTAAGACCGGAGGATTGGATCTCCGACATCATCACCTTCATCACCACAGGGAAACTGCCCCAAGATGAAGCCCGCGCCAAGTTAGCAAAGCTGAGGGCTCCCAGCTACACCCTCGAGAATGGGAGGCTCTACAAAAGATCTTACAACGGCACCCTCCTTCGGTGCCTTCATCAGGATGAGGCCGAAGTCGCAATGGAGGAAGTGCACAGTGGCACTTGCTCAGCTCACCAGGGACCCTTCTCCATGTCCCGAAGGCTCATAGTTCAAGGCTACTTCTGGCCCACGATGGCTAGAGATTGTGCTGATCTAGCCCGAAGGTGCACCGCTTGCCAACACTTTCAGAAGGCCCCCGGCAGACCAGCGGTCAACTATGCCCCCATCAGCACCGCTATACCCTTCTCCAGATGGGGTATTGACCTAGTAGGCCCTCTGCCGAGGGGTACCTCCAACAACAGGTACATCATTGTGGCCATTGACTACTTCACCAAATGGGTAGAAGCCGAGCCCCTCGCCAGCATCACTGAAGCCCGGTGCCGCCACTTTGTTCTCAAAAATATTCTCACAAGGTTTGGCGTCCCCCAACAAATCATCTCCGACAACGGAACTCAGTTCGAGGCAGCCCCCTTTTGTGCCCTCCTTGAGACTTGGGGCATCAAGCACACATTCTCTTCTGTTGCCTACCCTCAAGGCAACGGACAGGTAGAGAATGCCAACCGCACCCTCCTCGAAGGGTTGAAGAAGAAACTGGAAGCCGAAGGGGGAGGCTGGGTAGAAGAACTCCACAACATCTTATGGGCCTACCGCACCACCCCTCGGCGTGCAACAGGTGAAACACCATTCTCCCTATGCTATGGCTTTGAGGCTAAGGCTCCCACAGAGGTGACCCTTCCTACCCGAAGGGTGGAGCAATATGAACCCGAGGTCAATGACGCCAACATGGCCCTCGACCTTCATCTCATCTCAGAACGCCGAGAGCAAGCTTTCCTCAGGGCTGAAAACTATAGAAGACAAGTCAAAGGCTACATCGATGCCAAGGTCCGCTCCCGGGAATTCCAGGTGGGGGACTACGTCCTCCGACGAAGGGAGGCCAGCCTACCCACCGAAGGCGGCAAGATGGCGCCGAAGTTTGAAGGACCCTACATTGTCTCAGCCATCATCAAGCCGGGAACGTACAAGTTGAAACGCCCTAATGGGACAGAGGTCCCTAGACATTGGAATGTGCATCACCTTGTCAAATTCTATCAGTGAAACAGGAGTGGCCAAGCCCTCATCCTCAATAAATGTAAATGATCCATGGCCCAATGCCCCATTCATTTTGAAAGAATGATCAAAAGGCCAAGCCTTCATCACCTATGTGTTATGCAAGCGGCCCAAGGCCCCCCTCTCTCCTAAAATGAGTGGCCAAGCCCTCATCTCCTCACCAAAATAGGCCCAAGGCCCTCTCTTCATAAGGAAGAACAAAATACGACTTCACCAATCAAGGTACCAAGTACCAAGTGCGCGGGTTACCCCCACCACTATTTAAAAACACCAAGTGTTTTTAACTAAGCCGTACCCCACGAGGACGCACTCATGCATACATTATGCATATCTCTCTCCTATTTAAAAAAAAAAAAAAAAAAAAAAAACGGGGGGTTCAACACCCCTCGGCTCCGGCTGGTACCAAGTGCCCCCGGCTATTTGTGTTCCACACACAAATAAAACCCTTCCCAGAAACGCTTTCCGCGCCATCCCCCAAGGGGAGGCAGGCAACGGACCATGTCCCGGGCCCAGGATTCGACTTTCACAAACGAAACGCTCCCCGCGCTATCCCCCAAGGGGAAGCAGGCAACAGGCCATGTCTCGGGCTGAGGGGACGACATTCAAAACCGAGGCGTTTTCCGTGCTATCTCCCAAGGGGAAGCAGGCAACAGACGATGTCTCGGGCCGAGGAAACGACCCTCAAACCCTTCGGGATATCGGAAGGTCATTCCCGAAGGGGGAGCCAACGGTTTGTCCCGTTGCCTCCCACATAGGCCAAGCCTTTCCTAGAAACCAAGTTTCTAGATGCCTCTCCTACATCATTCAAAAAAAAAATGTGTAGGGGGGAAGGAACTCCCCCGATAACTTCTCTTCCCGGAGGCTCAACAACAATTCGGAGACATATTCCCGAAGGCTTCCCCAAACATACAAAGGGATCTCTCAACACAAAGTCATTCACCAACTAGCCCGAAGGCTCTGCTACATTAGGGGTCTCCTCGAAAGCTCAGAGCGAAGGCCGCACAAGTTAAAGGCAAATTAAATCTACATCTACCACAAGGCTTCATGCCGAAGGCGGAGTATTACCAGACCCATTCAATGATGAAGAGATTTCTAAGTCCACATATTCGGAGGACACTCATCAAACCGGGGGCTACTCACAAGATCTGTTGAAGACAAATCTCAGAATTTCAATAAGTCCATAATCTTGAACCCCTCGGCAACTATATGCACCGGGGGCTCAAGCAGTTCCCACGCTCAAAGGTTCACTACAGCATCTATTGAAACTTTGTGGAAAAATGACTAAGTCCACAATTGGGGACCCTTCGGGGGCAAACCGGGATGCCATCTTCACCAACAGGCTTACAGCCGATGGCCCCCCTAAACTACTTGGCAATGACCTAAAGCTACACTACTAATCGAAGGCTCAGCATTTCCGGGGGCATAAGATACAATTTCACTTGGAAAATTTCCTGAGTCTAATTCATTTTAGCCCTCGGTCCTATCACTTCAACCCAGAGGCATTACAAGGATTCTTTACCGAAGGCCTCCAATGGAGTTTTACGCAGATTATTTTCTAAGGTTTCGCGCCACATCCGAAGGATTCTGACAAGAGTTTTGCTTAGAAAATCTTCTAAGTCCACAGCATCAAACCCCCGGTGAACTTGTACCACAACCGAAGGCTCGTTGCAAAATTTCTTACTCAGAAAATTTTCTAAGTCCACAAATTGGTGCCCTTCGAGCAAACGTAAAAAAAAAGGGGGGGGAAGAACATAGACAAATACGAGGAAACGAGGGCATGCCTCGGGCTCAAGAACCGAGGGCATGATGGCTGATTTCACTTAAGAAAACTTCTAAGTCCGCAACGACGAGCTCTCGGTGAATACAACTACAGCCGAGGACTCGTTGCCACGAATACTTACAAATTTTCCTAAGTCCTGAATTTGTGGGCTCTCGGGAAGGAAACATTCAATCATACATCCATACGCAAGAATTAAAGTCAAGAGGGAATTCATACAATCATTTATTAAAAGAGCCCGAAGGCACATCACTCATTCAAGGGGGAGGATATTTAAAGTACAAAAATGTGTTCTGTTACAGTGTATGGCCGAGGCCGATGACTATCATATCTATTACATCAAAGAATACTATTAAGTACCAGCTGCTGAAGCCTCATCCCTCGGCTTCGAGGCTGCATCATCCTCCGCATCTTCTTCATCATTGAGGCCATACTCCCTCATTAACTCGGAGTCCGCAAGCTGAACCCTTTCCTCGCCCTCCGGAAGGGGAACCCTCACATCAGGCTGCCGGGGAGGGAGACCATAAGCCGAAGGATCAAAGTCATCCTTGGGAATCTTGAAATGCTCGGCCAGCTTTCGGTAGATGAGGCGCTGGGTGAAGAACTCGCCCCCATCGAAGTAATCTTTGCCCTTTAGGGCCATCCACTCGGCTCCGGAGCCCCTCACCCAAGCATCCACTGAGGACTCCACCACCGATGCCCTCCACTGCTCCAAGTCATCTGCTCTCCACCCCTCGGATTTGAAGGCAGCAACGGCATCTTTCTCGGCTTTGGAGACGGCCTCGGACTTGGCCTTTAAGGCTTCCTCGGCGGCTTTCATTGAGGCCTCAGTAGCCGCCTTCTCAGCTTCAGCTTTGCCCTCGGCTCGGGCCTTCTCCTCTGCCTCCTTGAGCTTTTCCCCCGCCTGCCTAAGGGCCGCCTCCAGCTCGGCCCCGACCTTGACGGCCTCGGCATGATCCCTGACGAGCTTCTTCAGGGCCTCGTCATTCTCGGCCTTCTTCGCACGCATTTGCCCTACCCTCTGGATATACTCACCGAGGGCCACGCTAGCCTGGAAATTATAAGGGAAACATTCGGCGTCAGAATTATCCAGAGGGAAACACACAAAAGGTAAAGATGCGAGGGTTTCAAGAGCTTACAGAGACTGAACCCTGGAGGGCCTTGAGTTCAAGGGCTTCATCCTCATACCTGTCGAGGGTAGCCCGATCCAGCGGGGGAGTGGCACCCTTCAGGAATTCCCGCGGGTCAAGGGTGCCGTGCATGATGGCAGTCCCCTTCTTGAAGGAGAACTGCACCGTCTCCTGAGGCCAAGCCCCCTCGTCGAAATCTTCAAGAGGGATGGACTCTGAAGGCTGGAAGGTGGGGGGTGCGTCAATGATCACCAAGGGGGCATCCTTACCCCCCTCGCCCCTTTTCTTCCTCTTATTTTCCGGAGGCATGACGCCCTTCCCGGTATTTTTCCTCTTTAGCTCCCCAACTTGGGAGCCCCCGGCTTCAGCACCGGTGTCAACAACAGCAGCTTCCTTGAGGGGGCCCTCACCCTCCGGAACCTTAGAGGCCCCGGCTTTCTTGAGAACTTCGTCAACGAGGGGTTGGTTCGAGGGCCCCTCCTCCTTCTTCTTCTTTGGCATCTTGGCCAGCTTTTTAGACAATCGGGCGAAGGCCTGCACGTCCATAATATCACCTGCAGCAATTCAGAAGGGGTTAGAATCAAAACAAGCAAAGTACAAAAAAAAAATTCTAAGTACCAGTAACAGGAGCCCCCGGCTACAACCTCCAGCGTTTTGATACCCCCGGTCGATCTCAGGATATTTTTCGCCTTCGTCCCCCGGAAGGCGATATCGCCGGAACCCCAGCAGGTACAGCTCCTCAGGTAATGTCGCCTCCTTGATCGTGATCACTTGGTCGGAACCCTCGGTCTTCTTAGTAAGCTTCCTCCCCGCCTTATCGAGAGCTGCATTGCCCACCTTCGGATGCCTCTTGAAGTGATTACGCAAGGCCCCCGGGAACGGATTTTCGGCCATCCGAATATAACAGAATTTCTCCTTCCATTCTTTGTGGGAGGGGGGGGTCTCGGAGAAAAGTTTCCACGCCGGGACTTGTTGAAGATTGGCGTACCCTCCGGCGTGCGAATGCCCCCCTCTACAGAGGTTGAAGGAGAGGAAAAACTGATCCAACGTGGCGGTCACCCCCCGGCTTCGGCAAAGAGCTAGGAACCCCGCCAAGTAATAATGGCTGTTGGGCGTGAGCTGGCAGGGGGCTAGCTTCACAAACCTCAAATACTCCAGAACGAAAGGGTGGAGCGGGAACCTGAGGCCCAACTCCACCGAGAGCACGTGAACTGAAAAACACCCCTCAGGGGGATGGGAGAGCAAATCCTCAGGCCCTGGCTCCACGACCTGCGCCGACGGTCCCACAAGTATCTGGAGGGCTAGGCATTCGGCTCCCGAGGCCGTGGTCTTCACCTCGAGGGCAGTGGTATCCAAGTATGAGTGCCCCTCGGGTATTCCAACCGGCCGCCCAACGTCGACGATCGCTTGCTTCCCCTTTGGCGCGGCCCTTTGCTTCTTCTTCCTTCCGGGTGCAACCCTTAGAGGCTCCGGGTTTAAAGGCCGGGAACTACTCGCTTCACCAGCACCTCGCGAGGGCATGACGGCAACCGTCACCTGGTGGCGTTCCTTCTCCTCCTCCTCCTCGGCGACTTGCAGAGCGAGGGCCAGCTCCTCGTCCTCATTCACTTGTTCGAAGTCCTCGGCCTCCAACTCGGCCCGAAGGACTTTTTGTACCTCCTCAGCTACCACGAAGTCGTTGTTCGCCGATGGCTGCTTGCTGGAGGACTCTACATCGGAGATACTCTCACCTTGTACCGATGGCTCCCTCTAGATGTTTTGAGAATCACTCCCGGAGGACATGTTGTCTGTGATAACCAGAGGGTTTTTCTTTTCAGGATGAAGGAGATTCCTAAGGTTCTAAGGCCACTAACACTAGATCTACGGCCGAAATAGCAAAGTATGCTAAGTAAGGAAAGAACAGATGAAGAACTGACCTTGGAGATTAGAGTTTGATCGAGGGCAGGGGTTTATCTCTCTAGAAAAATTGGCAGAGCTCCGCTATCACTCAAGTTCGCACAAGGGAATGAGACCTGGCCTTGGAGTATTTATAAACTTCCGGCCTCGAAAAACGGGCCTCGATTTAAAAAGTCCATCATTACGGGCCGCCGCCTTGACCAATGGGTGGCACCCGCCCCCCGTCAGCCAACGAGGATACGCCACGTCAACCCCTCCTACAACGGCTCTATTACAACGGCTATATCCCTCAAACATTGGGAAGCCCTCGAATGATAGCCTCCGGCTATCGCTCACCGTAGCGTTCAGCTAGTGAGTTCCGACAAGCGCCTTCGGGCAAGAAGAAGCATAAGCCGTCGGCTTATCAATGTTGCACCCCTCGGGGGCTCATCAACTCATCATAACTCCTTTAGCCCGGACTTGCCTTCGGCCTAAAGGAGTGGGGGACTGGAATACACCCCTCGGGAATCACGCAGAACACAATTTCCTCAGGCAAAATTTACAATCGACGCACATAGCCTCCGGGTGAACGTCATAGTGGAACCGCTTGGGTACATACTTCGATGTACCCTTCAGCAGAAGCAAAGCATCAAAACACATACAGGTGATACATTTCCCTCAGAAAACCCTTGACATGTGAGGGACTGAGGGGAGCCTCCGGCAAACTGCGAATGTTATGTATACTTTTCCTCAGAAAACCCTCGACATGTGAGGGACTGAGGGAAGCCTTCGGCAACCAGCAGAAGACAAGTTCTCAAGCAGAGGCACCCAACGAAATGATGAAGCCCCCAGAAGAATCAACACAACTACTCCTTTTCCCTCAAGTACCTTTCGGCAAAAGGAGTGAGGGACTCCTGATGGAGTATATGGCCCAGGAACCCCCGGCCCATAGACTCCTACTTCTCCCACGCAAGTCCTTTGAGCCCAGGGAACATCTCAGGCCCAAATGCAACGGCCCAAGCCTCAAAGAAGCCCAGAATACACACTGGGGTGCCTTCGGCCTCCTTGGCCGAAGGCTCCAAAACTCACAGGATAGCCTTTTTTGGGCACACGAAACTACTGGGAGAAAACGGCGGAAAACAGAAGCCTTCGGCATCATCAAGCCTTCGGCATCATCAAGCCCTCGGCATCAGAGGAGCCTCCGGCTGGACCAAGCCTCCGGTCACGCGGGGCCTTCGTCTACACATGGAGCCCTCGGCTACACGAGGAGCCTTCAGCCAAACATGCTCAATCATCGAAGATTCCTTTTGGAGACAGTCAACCACCGCATTTAATGCAACGTCACATCCGCCAACCGCATTCAATGCGGTGAACATAACACTGCCGGTGCCACCCGATTGATGTGACCCCTCGGCCGTTGGATTACTGACACGTGTACTCTCATCGCATTTATTGCTGCTATAAATAGCAGCCCTTATTCTCCTTGTAAACCACGCTGAGTTCATTTAATAAAATCGACTCTCTCTCCTCCTATTTTGCTCTGACTTCTCTCTAGTTATTCCCGCAATAACCCCTCGGATAAGATACCCCCGGGTAGACTATCCATCAGTTGTCTTTGGAAATTCTTCAATGAGGATATTGTGATAAAAAAAATCTCGTAGATGATGAACAATGGTTTACCAAGTTAGATAAGTTTTCTAACTTAAATTTGAGAAGGTTCTTAGGTACATTCCCAACGGTAAAAAATTTGTATTTAAGTAATAACATGAACTATTTGTCTATCACCTCATATTAGTGATAGAGTCCTTGAATACGTTGTTCCACACCATTTGAACACATTAAATGACGTTACAAGTAATTTTTTAATTTGATATCCCATGCAATGCACAAGTGAAAGATTAGTTTTGATTATATGATAATGAGACATACGTGTAAAATAAAAAATTACATGTTATACAAAAAAAAGTGACTAATAAGGATGAGAAGCCGCGAAAAGATGGGTATCCAGAATAAGTGGATAGATGCACTGCACAATTTAACAATTGTCTTGAATAATGGAAGATTGAACAGGATGTTGTCATTGTTCCCGCATAGAAAGAAGGTTCATGGCCGGATTAAAAAAGCGTGGTCACCGTCGGGGTTGGAGCGAGTTCTGCTGATTTCCACAACATAGACAAAAAGTATAGAACGGAAGAAATCGCTTCAACCCCGCAACCACAAGTTCCACAGATTAGGCTTATCTTCTTTATTTGATCAGACATTCCCCTAAATAATAATACATACAGTAGAGCCATGAAACCCACAGTAAATCCCATCCTGAAATGAGAAGTATGGATGGATGATTAATTATTAGGTGTATTTCAACTACGGAGTATGTAATAATTCCGTCATAAAAAAACGGTGTATTTCAACTTATTTTACTCATTATTCAGCATCGTATGGGTAGTGTCACATGAATTCATAAATAAGCAATTGACTTAACGATGAAATTGTTGAAAAAGTCGTCTAGAAACAGTTTTGGTTGTTAAAAAATGGATAAAACATAAGCCTATGTTTTATGAATCGGATCGGACAGGGCGTTTCGATCCAGAACCCGGTCAACTAGCCCTCGAACCGGTTCAGTAGAGCTTCAAACCCTGGGTGTCCGCTTAGCAGTTAGCACTACACATGGAAAACGAACTCGGCTAGTGCTGATTGTGTTTTTACAGCTTCTTTGAATGTGATTAATACTTGTGTAATTTTTTAGATTACTATAAGATATACTATTATTAACTAGTAATATAATCTTAATTAATACTTCGTATATTAATAATAAACATATGTAATATGTTACATCCACTACAAAAAAACAACGATTTCGGCACGGATTTGGCACGGATATGTCAAAATTCGTAGGGTATTTGGCACGGATTTGGCATGAATGCGTTAAATCCGTGCCCTATTCTGTGCCAAAGTCGTTTTGTCACCAGCTATTTGGCACGGCGATGTGCCAAAAATAAGTTACAGTCCGTGCCAAACTCGTCCAATCCGTGCCAAGTCCGTGCCTATTTCGATGTTTTTTTGTAGTGATCAGCCAGTGTACGTATACTCAATCTAATCTCATGTTACGTGCTCCCTTTGTCCAAATTTGATTTTTGGATCAAACAGTTTCATTTTAATCACTTAATTAGGATATCAATTCTTAATTAAATTTTAATTTTGATTTTGCAACTTTATAAAGATTTTAATGTAGTTTCTGAATATGTAAATTTTAATTATTAAAATTAAATTATTTATCCATACAGAGGATTTAACTTTAGCTTTGGTTGATAAAAAAATGTTGATTTTGTTACAAATTGGGTAGTATAATATATCCAAAAAGCAAATGAAACGTTACCCTATTTTCAATACGTAGTATTGAAAATTATTTATAATATAAAAATTATATGAAAATGTTCTTTGTTAAAATCACATTCATAAAAGTATAAAATCTATAACTTTCGTAACATTATACTAATCAAAATCATGATTCAAATTATATGAAATGACAAAGTTTTTTAAGACGGGATAGTACTACGTATGATTTTTTATCCAAAAAGCAAAGGACGCGTTACCCTGTTAACAGCAATGTCCATTTCACCAACGTCCGGATGCGTTTCGAAACATTCGTACCTTGTAGCTTTTGAGCCCAAGCGAACAATCCATGGATCGAGGTACACATAACAGATAATACAAGGACGGCCATTGCTGCCTTGCAAAACAGCCTAGCCGCATCTCCTTTGTTTTGAATCACCTATGTCATCCCAAAAATCATACGTAGTACTCCGTATAATATAATATAATACCTGGGTTTAATGCACCAAACCCACCTGTGATTTGGAAATTCGGCGCATTGGCCCCCTGTGATTTAAAAAATGCGTCAAACCCCCCTGTGTTTTAATTAATCATGCGCCAAATCCCTTATGTGAACAAATTCAATTGTCAAATAAAAGAAAAATGATTAACATTTTTGTATGATTCAGAGATTTTGACATATTTATTTGCATATTCAATCAAAATATTAGGAAAAGTGATTTTCAAATCGTTAAATTTATTCATAAAGGGGGTTCTGTGCATGATTAATTAAAACACATGGGGGTTTGACGCATTTTTTAAATCACAGGGGGTTAATGCGCCGAATTTCCAAATCACAGGGGGGTTTGGTGCATTAAACCCTATAATACCTAGTAGTAATTAATTTACGTTATTAATTAGTAATAGCATTGATGGAAATCGATTAATTTACTCAAGTTAATATTCTCTAAACATGAGTAAATTATACTCCCTCCGTATCACATATATCTTCCCACTTCCAAAGTGGGTGAGAATAATAATAGTGAAATGAGGTATGAATTATTGAGGGTATGATGGGAAGATGGTGAAATAATGTGATGGAATGAAGGATAAATCCAAAAAAAGTAGGTGTGGTAGTGTATTATTTTTTAAATTATTGAGGGTATGATGGGAAGATTTAGAAATGGGAAGATATAAATGTTACGTCCAAAAAAGGAAAGTGAGGAGATATGAATGTTATGGAGGGAGTAAATTGTAGCTTGTGGACAAAAATGCCCTTTAGTGCGTAGTGTTTAGGTTAAGGATGTAGGTTAAGGGGTTGTTAAGAAAATGGCGTTTCATCCAAAACATGGTGGTTTGCCCATTTTAGTGTATCAATAAGTGAAAATGTTGTTTGGTAAATAGTCGTTTGGTCGTAATGTTTTTGGACGGAACCGTTGAAATGAAAACGCTGCAATATGACATTTTGAAATATAGTGCTTTTGGGTTAACATTTTGAAATATGGCGTTTTCTACTAATTTTAATTTTTTGAATGTCTCATTAAAGATTCTGTTGAGGTTTATTCCTTCAACCCTTGGACCCAACACGTAAGTCCAAAGATTTCGAGTGGAGTAAGTGTAAGAATATCTAGCCCAACAACTATCAGATGGATCAGGAAACAAAAGTAATAGCAGGCAATGTAAATAGGTATTATTAACTTCGTAATAACTCCCCTAAGTACAATCTACTTGCTAAAAAGGGCACGTCGGCCGTTCGTCTTACAAGGCAGTAGAGAGGCTGCGAGTAAGAATACAATAGCGAGAAAGCTAAGAATAGAAAGTTGCCAACCCTTTACAATGAAATAAATGCTGCTATTTATACCCGCCAATGGGCAGTTAGTCCTGATGATGTGGAGGATTGTTAGTGGCTGTGGCCCAACCACCAAATCTCCAGCATTAAATGCGCTTCCCGCCAGAATCTGGGTTCCCCGCCTAATTCCTGACCACGATCGTCTGGTAGAACCGGGGGCCGTCCGTCTGCGGCCCTTCGAACGTAACAATCTTTTGGGCCTGGGCCATCTACGGAGATGGGCCTCGGCTGACGACGTTCGTCATGGATGTGCTAACCGACCCTCGGCCGGGACCTTGTGATGTTATCCCAGAGATAGACATTCGTCCTCATTCCTTCAGGCCAGGGCCATCCGTGGGCTGGGCGACGTACGTCGGCTTGGGGGTAATTGGGCCGGACCCCTGCTCGGGGCCATTTACCCAACAGATTCTTAATTATTTCTATTTTAGGAAATAATTAACACTCGTAAATGACGATTAATCATCAAATATTAAAAACAATACATCTATCATATCACAATTATCATCAATGACTCCATTATATTATATACGCGTCGAAACTATTTCTCAATATATGCTCGAATAATCTTATTTAAATATCATCTACATAACATAACAGTATTTGTTAGTGGAACTAACCTATGACATATGTTGGATAAAAATCGGTAATTTACTTACACATCAAGGATAATGACATATACCTAATCAAATAACGAAATTTGTTAACGAATAAATCTCGGCAATTCATCCAACATTTGTTAACGAAATTTATGATCAGTTTTAAGAACATAACACAAAATACTCCTCATTTTGCATTGGACCACTAACGAATAACGAAAAAAATTGTACTCTCTCCCTTAATCCCATTTTCATTTTTTGAATGTCTCATTAAAGATTCTAATTTCTATTTTAAGAAAAAATTAACACTCTTAAATGACGATTTAGTCATCAAATATTAAAAATAATACATCTATCATATCAAAGTTATCATCAATGACCCCATTATATTATATACACATCAAAACTATTCCTCGATATACACTCGAATAGTCTTATTTAATTATTATCTAAATGACCGTATCATTTTACAATGCGACCCTTTTAGTATGGTTTGGTCTTATTTGGATAAATCTCGGGGATCTCTAAACAATTTTGCTAAAGAAAAAAATTATTTTGGAACAACTTAATCGTCACGTATTAACTTCTTACTTTGTTGTACCAAGGATGTTTTACTTGGATTGTAATTTGTCCCAGACCAAATCAGACCAGACCAGACCAGATCAGACCAGACCAGACTTGGGTAGTTATAAAAATACAAAGAAACCAGACCAGACTAGTTCAGACCAGACTAGACCAGATCAGACCAGACCAGACCAACAAATTACAGTCCAAGTAAAAACATCCTAAATAAGATACTCCGTATATGGGACAACATTAAATTAACACGAAAAATTAAAGGCTAAAGGGTCAAATAGGCCCTTGAACTAACTTAAAATCTTCAATTAGCCCCTTATATAGGAGGTTTTGCCCTGCCGTCATCAATTGGGATGGTTCCAGGTGGAAATTTTTGATGAAATTTTTTGAGCATCTTCTTCATTAAGTCTAGTTTACTCATATCAAATTTCAGCTAAAAATTCAACCGGGAAGGCAGTCAAACGATTTTCTGAAATGTACTGCGTTGTTTAACTGCGCAGTTATCTTTAAAAATTCATTTGTCTGTCTTCCCGGTTGAATTTTTAACTTCAATTTGGTATGAGTAAACTAGACTTAATGAAGAAGATGCTCAAAAAATTTCATCAAAAAATTCCACCGGGAAACGCCCTAATTGACGACGACCGGCCAGAACCTCCTATATAAAGGACTAATTGAACACTTTAAGTTAGTTAAAGGGCCTATTTCACCCTTTAGCCAAAATTTAAATGTTATGCAATCTCCAGTGAATGTCGCCCCAATTTGCTTTTTTCAAAAAATCTTAAAAGGGAACCGCGGCCTGGCAATTGGAACGGGTTCCTCAAATTTTAGAGCTAATCCGATAATAATGCATCTGACCCGTGCCATTTAAGAAATAAGTACGATTTATTTACCTTTACTCGTGCAAACCATACAAGACCAGTTGCTGTAGGACCAACTGCAGCGGCGAAAATCACGAAACAAAATGTGACAAACCATTTTGGAATCCCCATTATATTATGGATTGATCGAAGTTAGTGATAGTTTGAAAAGCTTATAATAAATGGTGTAAACGTACGTCTTGGTCGGAGATCGATATAATAAGGTCGGGAAAAGTATGCTGACATCAAGAGCTACGTTACAGTGCAATTAGATGTGGATGACAGCTTCCATATTTCCAATTGACTGCTTCGTATTATTACTTCAAATATTGGGAGATTTGAAAATTCCTAGTATAACTTACTTTATTTCTGTTTTTTTGTTATCACTTGTGTAACTCTAAAAATTGGCAAATTATACCGTATGCCGGGTCTGGTACGGCACCGTTTTGCTAATTAAAATCAATCTGAAATCCTCCTCTCCAATCCTTTGCCCAGCTGCGAGTCTTCTTCCTTCTCCGTCACTGCTGCTGGGTGTTTCTGCTTCGTTTTTTTCTCCTTTTCAATTCCCCCACGCAAAGAACCAAATACTACTTCCTCCCCACCCAATTGTCATGTAGTCCGTGTGGGATCTGCCATAACATGATACATGTCCACATGCAGATTTGTCTTTACATCGAGAACAAAATTTTATCCATAAAAAATAACATAAACACATTTATTGGTCAAATAAAATAAACATACCATATGGAAAAATGATTTTTCTTTAAAACATATTTAATTTAAATTAGTTGAACAATTAAACTTCTTATTTTCATTGTTTACATTTGATATTATATGAAGTTACATTTTCTTCTGCGCAAGTTACATCTTAATGTACGCGAGTTACATCTAAATATATGCGAGTTACATCTTAATATATGCGAGTTACACCACTGAATAAACTCCAGCTATATCATTTTTATTGCCCTAATATTAAAAATAAAACATATTCACTATTTATAAGAAGTAATGATGCTATTAGGATCAATTTTTCATTATTTACATTGAAATCAATGTTTATAATATCTCAAACACAAAAAAAATCATTGTTCAATTTTCCAACAAGTTACATTCTGTATACACCCACGTTACATTTGGCATCAACGCGAGTTACATTTGTAATAACACGAGTTACATTAAAAAATGACTCCTGCTATTGAAACAAAAAAACGATCTTTTCTAAAAAATTATTTTTATAGACATGATATGAAAAACAAAACATATTCACGTTTAACCTAAAACAATCATGCAATTAGACTCTTTTTTTTCATTGTTTACATTGAAACATTGAAATCAATATTTGACAAGTTACATTTTGGATGTGCTTGAGTTACATTGATCAATAATGCGAGTTACATATCTTTACACGCGAGTTACACCATCCATGTTACTGAAACAAAAAAAGTCACTGTACACATATGTACTTTTCACGCGTGTACGGTTCACACGTTTTTTTTAAATGTCCAAAACTACATCGTTTTGGGAGTGGGTGTACGGTGCTCATGGTGGGACGATCGTATGGTATACGAACTAGTGGAATTAGGGAAAAGTAGTAAATTAAGAGTTCGTATACCGTGGTATCACCCCACGGTGAGCACCGTGCTCCCACACACAAAACGACATAGTTTTGCACATTTTTTTTTTAAATTTTCACGTGAACAGTAACGCGTGAACAGTACAAGCGTGTACAATAATGTTTTTTTGTCCCAGTAGTATGAATGATGTAACTCGCGTGTAAAGATATGTAACTCACGTTATTGATCAATGTAACTCAAGTTCATTCGAAATGTAACTTATCAAATACATAGTATAAGAAAGATTTCAATGTAAACTATGGAAAAGAGAGTTTAATTGCACAATTAGTTTATGTAAACCGTGAATATGTTTGGTTTTTAATATCATGGGATAAAGGATTTAGAAAAAAAACATTTTTTTGTTTGAATACCAGGGGTTGTTTTTTTATGTAAATCATGTTATTACAAATGTCACTCGCGCTTCAGAAGATGTAACTCGCTTCTAAAAAGATGTAACTCTTGCATATGAAGATGTAACTTGCATATAAAAAGATGTAATTCCATATATTATCAAATGTAATTGTGGATATAAGATTACACATAGAATCCAATAGTACTATGTATATGTGAAGAACAACGTCTGAACAGAGTGTGAATCCCAAACAAAAGGCATTTAAGTAAGGAAGATAAAGAAATTATCATTTTTCATTAATTAGATGTGAAGTTTCTCACAATCCCACTATGTACTTACAAAATTTGAGGGCCTGCAATTTAGATTGGGAAGTGGGATTTAATGGGACATTGGGACAACGTTGATCCTCACCTTCGCTGGGAACTGCTGAAGCTAGCGATTGGGAACGAAAGGTCGAAAGCAGCTCACCTTCGCTGGGAAATTAGGAAGCTCCGCTCTCTGTTTTTTATTTATTTATCATAAAACGGTGTCGTATGTGGTACGGGCATACCATGCTCATGGTATGCCGATACCACGGTATAATTTGCGGTAAATTAACCCTTGAACTAAGACAGATGGTGCAAATCATCCTCTAAATTATGAAAACGTTCAATCAGAACTTCCAACTCGGTGATATAGTGCAAATTACCCATAAAATTTTTTAAAAAAAATCTGCAACCAAATTCTCCAAGTCGGTGATATAGTGCAAATGACTTTTCTGAGCGGTAATTTACCGATTAAGGCCTTGTTTGGCAATCGACTGTTAACTGGTTAGGTTAACGGTTTGATAATAACTGGTTGCCTTGGCTACTTTGAATGGCTGGTTATGTTAGCTATTCATAAATAGTTTGGTAAATTAGCTGAATGGAAATAGGTGGTATGAAGTAAAAAGACGTGTAAGGACATTATTGTATGTATACATGCTATTTTTGTTAGTGAAATAGTGATAAGGTAGTTTCTATGGTACCCATAAGGTACCATACCTTTGTCCATATGGACCAATGAAAAGGTAGTAGTTAAATTATTTAAATCTAAATTAAAATTGATAAAGTGATGTGATCCAATCAAATGAATGCTAGGTACGGTACCCTTGTTTTTAGAAAGGTACCGGAGTTGTCACCTAGTGATAACTGTAAAAATTATTTTGATTACAATTATCAGCTAAGTTTAGCTTGAAAACGAATTAAATTATTTTTATGTTCAATGATATTGGTAATTGAGGGGCCGTGTATTACGTGGTAGTTTATACTATCATCCGTCTCTTTTTAATCGCAACATGTTGAATTTTACATTATTTACATGTTCTACTTTGACTACATTTTATATTATTATTTTATGAAAATTATTTTTTTTAAATTATATTGTTCAATTCATCTCATTACAAATTTTCAAAATCTAATTTTTAAATATTTTTTACGAATAGGGATTAAGATATAAATACGGTCAAAGATGTGCGTTGGCAAGTGTGAAATGTTGACCGTTGCAACTAAAAAAGAACGGAGGAAGTATATGATACTACCTCCGTCCCTGAATTTACTTCCATAATAAAGTGGCACACGGATTAAGAAAGTGAGAATTGTGTGGTGGAGAGTTGTGCAGAGGAGAGAGAAATGATGTGAACCATAAATTATTGGGTTTTTTTACGAGAATATTACTAAAATAAAACTTATTTACATAAATATGACTATTCATTACTACAACGTAGTGCTGTGGTAACTAAAGTTCAAAACTTGAACATGAATTACTATGATTTCATTACTACTCTAGTAATGAATCATATTTTTGTAAACCATCTTTATTTTGGTCATATTTATGTAATTATTTCTAAATTATTTGCCAAAAAGAGAAAGTAAATTTCTTTTTGGGATGGATGAAAGGAGAAAGTTGGAAGTATTTTCAAGGACGGAGGGAGTATATGATACTAGTACTTTGTAAGCATTTTGTTATTAGGAATACAGAATACTTATTTAATTGGGTAGTCATTAAACTCCGTATTCAATACTCCGTAGATGTTTAATAAAGGAGCGAGGTGTGCCCGCATAAAGCTTAAAGGAAAGGAATAAAAAGAAAAAAGAGAAAAGGGCTTAATAGGTATTTAATAATGATGTATCAAGCAGCCAGAGAGAAACTCTGCTATTGCCAGCGTTTAGGATGTTGACTTTTATTTCAAAAAAAGGATGTTGACTTTTTGGAGTGCCACCAGCTAAACTCAACAGCCATTTACCAAACACAATATTTGACAAGTTAGCTAGTCAAACCATCTAAAAATGATCAAATAAGCCAAAAAATGGCTAAGGAAGCAGGAGTTTAGAAGACTAGAGATGTTTTTAATTGAAATGGAATTTGCTGGTCTGGTCCGAACTGGTCTTGTCTTGTTTCGTAAATGTATAGTCTCTTTGTATTTTACAACTATGAAGGTCTGGTCTGGTCTGTTTAATTTTGGCCTGTGACTGAAAACTGTCCAAGTAAAAACATCTTTGCCGATTTATATGACCTTTTTCTATTGTTTAAATAATTTGTAATTGTACAAGTCAATTTTAAAAAAGGCATCATAACAAAAAAAGGTATCGGGATTTTTGAACTTTAATTAATAGCATGTTTTTTAATAGTATATTAAAAAAGTGTTTCTATCCACTTTTACATTTGTACTATTTTTATATTATTATAACATTAGTTTTAAAATTTATATGAATTTTTATAAGATTTATCAATATCCCTAATTTAATTTTAAAAAAATAAACTGTTATAGCAGTTCAAAATGACTTGATTGATTGTATTACAAAAGTAATTTACTTATATGATAGTTTTTAGTAGAAGAGCTTAAGTGATGGATTGAAAATAGTAGAATGATCTATTTGATCATTTACTCTTTTTAAATAAATGGCATACATCAGCTTTAACCAATAAATTACCGCTAAGGAAATTCATTTTCACTATATCGTCGAGTTGGAGAATTTGGTTACATTTTTTTAATTTAAGGGGTGATTTGCACTATATCTCCGAGTTGGAGGTCTTGGTGGCACGTTTTTATAATTTTAGGGGTGATTTGCACTATTGGTGTTAGTTCGAGGGCTGATTTGGTACTTTTCCCAAAAATTTATTCGTATGAAATATTGTTTCTACCTAATGTCCCTTTTTTGGTGAACACTTCATGCTGTAGGAGGTTATTTTGAGGGATTTTTTTTCGAAAATAGTATATTCTTGGTGAAAAAAAATCTTTAAAGTGGACAAACATATTAATTTTAGAACTTAATCTGCAAATAAATAAAAAACACATTACTTCATTACTAATTATTAATGAGACGGTGACCATACGGTAACCTAGTTACCCGCATACGTGGATGTCCAGCTTACCAACGAATCACATCTCGTACGTTTGCTCATATTGATCTTCACTGTTTCTTTTCATCTTTCACTTTCTTCAGTCCTCGGTTCCCATTGGAAACTACCTATAGATGTGAAGGGACCGAGAGGGTTCTTAGGCCTCACAAGTTACTATAGAAGGTTTGTTAAAGGATATGGCAAGATAGCCTCTCCTTTAAATTAGCTTCTTAAGAAGGATGGATTCCAGTGGAATCAAGCTGCCAGAGATGCATTTGAAGAATTAAAACAAGCTATGACTCAACTTCGAGTCCTCCAAACACCGGATTTTAGCAAAATCTTTGTTGTGGAAGCAGATGCGTCTAGCAAAGGAGTAGGAGTTGTTCTGATGCAAGAGGGGAGACCTGTAACTTTTACGAGTAAAGGTTTATCTTCTAGAAATCAGAACAAGTCTGTATACAAAAGAGAACTCATGGCCATAGTTTTAGCTATCCAAAAGTGGAGACATTACTTGTTGGGCAGAAGGTTTGAAGTGCATACAAATCAGAAAAGTCTGAGATTTGTGACAGAATAAGATCTTGGGAGAGAATCAACAAAAACGGGTAACAAAACTATTCGGATACAATTTCATCATCAAATATAAACCTGGAATTGAAAACAATGCGGCAGATGCACTCTCAAGAAAAGGGAATTTCTATGCATTGTCAGTGGTCACATGCCAAGAATAGGAGGGCTTAGAAATAGAGTTGATGGAAGATGAAAAGTATAAAGGCATCGCACAACAATTACGGGGACAACCAGATTCCGTAAATGGTTTTAAGCTCAGAAGAGGTCTGTTTTACTACAAGGAAAGATTGGTTATTCCTAGGAATTCTACTAGGATACCATCAATTCTTAAGAAAATAGATGAATATGTAGTAGGAGGACATGATGGGAATTTTAAGATGATGGAGATGATAATTTTACTTTTTTATTGGGCTGGGATGAGGGTTGATATAAAGAACTATGTGTAGCAGTGTGATGTATGCTAGAGAAATAAATATCAAACCTTGAATCCAATAAGATTAGTTCAAGTTGATTCTTGAACTCAGTACCATTGTCTGTTCGGGTTATTTGCACACTCTTCTGCAGAATGTTCTGAATGGTTCTGATGAAGGTTATAATGGAATTTGTACCTTCATCCTTTGAGCGTAAGAATTTTGTCCATGTGTACCGAGAAAAGTCATCAACAATAACAAAAGTATACTTGCGACCATTGATACTTTGGATTCTCATCGGTCCACACAGATCCATGTGTATCAGTTGAAGTGGTTGAGAGGAGGATGAAACTTGTTTTAACTTGTGAGAGGTTCTTGTCATCTTGCCCATTTTGCAGGCACTACAATGATTGTCAGCGCAAGACTTCAGCAATGACAGCCCTTTAACAATTTTCTTGGTTGACAGAACAAACAGGTTCTTGAAATGGGACAGACACCTATGCCACAGACTTTTTTGTTCAGAGGAGGCCTTGGACAGAAGACATATGGAAGAAGTTGATTTCACACTTTTCAGATCAATGGTGTACAAGTTTGATGTCCTGGTACACATTAATAATGTTTTTCCCAAAGCTGTCCATCAGACAGCATTGTTTGGTTTTGAACTTCACTTTCATGCCGCTATCATAGAATTGGCCAATGCTCAACAGATTATGCTTGAGGCCTTTCACGAATGAGACAGCCTTAATCGTGACATTTGCGCAGATGACATCTCCATACCCAAGGACTGGAGATGATCCATTGTTTCTGAATATGACGTTTCCTCCGTAGCATTGCGTATAGTTGCTCTGTAAATGTTTTATTCCAGCCATGTGGGTTGAGCAGCCAGAATCTAAGTGTCACACATGACCGTTCTGCAAAACAATTAAGTTTTCTTAGGTACCCACCTCAGGAAGGGTACTCCCTTATCAATCAAGAAAATGTTTTTGAATTTTTGTTTAAGCTGTGATCCGAGGTCAACAGCTTTTGAAGCAAAGGATTGTGCTTTTTCTAGTTCATATTTTAGTATCCATTTTTGTTTGACTACAAGAGTTGGGGAGACATTGCACTTGTGAGTGAATGGTTGGTTAGTGAGGTATGGCTTAAAGATTTTTTCTTTCGCAAGTTTGTCCAAGTGTTTCATAGAATGAACTTTGAGGGGATATTTTAAATTAGGAAGATTATAAACACCCTCAACAGCTCTATTCTTGGATTGTTTTCTAGAATAACATGTACTCACTCTACTCACATGCACACCATTCACATCGCATTCATAATCAGATAATGAAGAATCAGAACCAGAATAACCAATGCTGAAAGCATAAACATCATCAGTTGAATAAAAACATTCAGAAGTTGTTCTTGAAATATTCAGCTTGGGAGACAAGTCTGAAACATAACTACATGATTGCAAGTTTGCACGGTTGACAATTGGGATAAAGACAAAAAATGACACTAAGGTTTTTAGTGAATCTCGAATTAGACATTAACGTTTTAAGTAGACCAAATAAACACAAAATTATAGTTTTTGGGACCATTTTGACCACCCTTTAACGTTAACCCTTCCCCGTCGTTAACTCAGCTGCGTCAAAGCCTACCTTATTACAGAGGATCTTTGGGACGAGGTTACCTGCTGTGATTGGAGGGTCATACACCTTTGTTGCCCCCACAATTTCAATCATCCTTGCTGGTCGATGGGACGACCCAGATCCCATACCGGTTTGCTTTCTTTGGAACTTCTTCTGCATCACAATTTGAATATGCATTTTGCTTGCTTATTTAAAAAAAACTAATTGGGCCTGAAACCATTTCATTATAACTTCATAATCATTGCAGGTTATTAAATTATCCATTCAAAAGTACTAGGGAGGACTTTTTATTTTACGAATGTCCGTTTGGTAGCTTTTCTTCTTCTGCACAACTTTTATCTTCACCATCGCTAGGGCTCGGGTTGGGGTTGGTTTGGGAGGCTGGGGATGGATGTTAAGAGCTCGGGCTAGGGAGGTGTGGATTGGGGTTTGGCTTCTCGGATCTGGAGCTGAGAAGGTGGCATGGGCTGGGGCTGGGGAGGGGCATGGTGTTTGACTGGGGTGGGGCAGGGTCAAGTGTGGGGGTTGCTAGCTTGGAGGGGGCTTTTGGAAGGAGACTTAACTGCGGGGAAGGTTCCTTTAATGGTGGCGTTAAAGGATGGTCAAAATGGACCCAAAAAATATAATTTTGTGTTTATTTGGTCTACTTAAAACGTTAGTGTCTAATCCGAGATTCGCTAAAAACCTTAGTGGCATTTTTGGTCTTTATCCCGTTGACAATTCACACTAAGGTCTAGAAACTTGCAAATTAACTAAATCAACCGCACGTCAAAGATCCATATCCGACAATCAAAATGTATGGATTCCCACTCGAACTCATCATCAATGTCTATAAATCAATGCGTTGAATCTTTTCATGAGTTCAAGACAAGTCTTTCTAATTTCATTCATTACGAAAACTTAATTGCTAATGAGCATAGAATGGTTAAGTAATTAGAAGAACACTTACCAAATAACTATAGTTTCTTAGTGAAGAGCTTGGTGGAGAGAGGGAGCCTCGAGACTCACCTAACCAACACATAAGAGAAAATCATTAACCTTGAATCTAAGGTAGACAATTCCAAAGCAAAACTTTGTGATTTAACTAAGAAGCAACTGCATGCAACTGGACTTGAACGATCTAATCATTCTAGTTTTTGTACGGTCCATCAATAGGAACAACGTAAGTTATACTCCAAAATTAAAAAATTAGAGAATTTACTTACCAAAAGAGGCTAAACAAATCAAACTATTTTCTTGAATCAGCTTAAGGAAACTAAATTCTACAACCGGAGACAAGGCTTGAGATCAAACATTTTTCTTGAACCAGCCGTTTGCACAGTAGACAAGCAATTCATATACGTGTTACTAGGTTGGGAGGGCTCTACTGCATATGGTAGATTACTCAGAGATACAAGCTAGCTAATGATATGTTCCCTTCTTGGACACATAATTATTAGTGGTGTTTTATTAATCTCATTTACTGTTTCAGCTTTATTTGAATAAAAATTACCAATATGTTTAGTGTATTCGTTTTCTATTTGTATTTTGTTCTGTTTATTTTTAATTCCTAGCTCATTGTTAATTTAGTACTCCGTACTTGTTTTAATTATATTGTTATTTGTTTAATTTGTCCTATTTTTTTTTTATTATATGTTATTTTCTTGTGATGATAAGACCAGAAAATGGATCCAAAAGTTTGAAAGAAAAGGCATTAGCTAAGCAATATAAAGGAATCGGCATCAAGAAATCAATTGTTACTAAGCACTAATAATGGACAATTATTGAAAACAAATCTATACTAGATTTTCTTGTTGACCTCAACCATGATCTCTACTAGAAACGAGAAAATGGCTTCAAAACTTGGTACTTGGGTCATTTAGAAAATATGATAAAAGTGAAACTTCTTGGAACCGATACCAGAACTAATCCTCATATTGAGTCAAGAATAAAGTTGCTGAAAAAAATAATGATATGCCATCTGTGAAATGTTAAATTATAATAGTGGCTTTGGTCGGAATGAAGGTGACCACTATGTAACATGCACCAAGGATGCCTTTGATGACTGGAGTATATTATAAAGTAAAGTGTATTTTTACAGTCCACCATGTAGTTATAATATTTTTGTATCCTTGCTATGTGCATAGTCATCCAAGAGCTCTTGGTTTAAGAAATAAACCTTTTCCACACTATGATGAACTAGTTGAGGTGTTTGGGAAGGATCGAGTTACTGGAACAGGAGTCAAGACTGCAGTTGATGCGATTGAAGAGCTTGATGAGGTTGGTAATTTTCAAGATGGTCGAGTGGGAGATGATGAAACTGGTTTTGGAAGTGCATATGGAGAAGAACAAATGAATAATAGGGGGCTAGTACAGATGATGCATCTGCTAGCCAAGCAACAAGCAAGGAACCAAATAAGAAAGGTGGAATTGTGACTAGCAAAAAGAAGAAAGTGTGGGATGATGGTTTAACTAATTTGGTTGTTAAGATAGGAAAATTTTCATCTTCTTACCAAAAGAACACTGAGTGCCTAAAAAATATTTCTTCCCTCTTTAGTAAAGAAGCTATTGGGAGTGACATAAGGTTGGTGATTTTTTAGAAGATCATTAAATTGGATGCCTTCTCAAAACAAGCTTGACACCTTTATATTGCATTTAGAAAGTATCATGTTCTAATCAATTGGGAGATTTGGCTCTATATATATCATCCCACCTTTAACTTCTAAAATATTTCTGGATGTGTTAATTTTGAATTGTAGTCTAGCTAATGCAAGAGTGGTGATGATACCACTGGATTTTATTTTTGATAGTACATTTTGATCATCATGGAGTTATTGCAAATGTCAGTGATGGCTTTTGTACAATTGCACTATTGTCTTAGTATACTTTTATTTACACATTGTTGGGTATTTAACTCAATGATGATTTAAGTGTTATGCAACTTATAAGTTCCAAAAATTCACTTGCTTCTTTGCTACATTTGTTTGAGTAATAATGTATTCACTTTTATTTATAAATGCGTGTCAATAGGCATTTACTTACACAAAAGTATTTACTAACGGTCACTCATAATCTTGGTATTTTGTACAATTAAACATACTTTGCTTAAATATTTTCAATTAGTTTTTATTTTATTTATCATCAAGATATTTCATTTTTTCCTTTAATTTAAATTACTTTAATTGTAGGTTATAATAAATTTATTGTGTTAAGAGAAAATACTTAAAGGACATAGAAGTAAGTCACCAAGTTTGCAATATAACATATATATTATTCAACCAAAAAAATTAATGTCACATCCCCTTAATCTTAATAATACCAAATGAGATACCAATTGATCATGACTACATTCTCATCAGTCTAACATACACAACAAACTAACACTCTCATGGTAATTTGATATTCCTTGAACCAAAAGGGCCCTTAAGGTATGAGTAGGGGTGGCCCGGTTCCGGTCTGACCGGCCCAGGAACCGAACCGGAACGCCACTGTGCGGGACCGGACCAGCCCGGTTAACTGGGACCGGTTCCGGGCCTAGGACCGGCCCGGGGGGATTGTTGGGGGCGGTTCCGGGCTGCACCTCCTTTGGTACCCGCCGGGCCGGGCCGGTTTGGCTGGGTATTTTGGGGAGGTTTAAGGGGTGGGGGGTTAAAGGGTTGGAGGGTTAGAATTAATTAGAAAGGCTAAATAAAAAAATATATATAACCCGACCCGAGCCCATCCCAACCCAGGCCTGGTGGAATCCTGAGCCGGTTTCGGGCCTTAACTCACAAACAAAAAGCCCGGTTTGGACCGGTCCTGATCCGGTCCATGCCTAGGTATGAGAGAAAATTCTCACTATATTGTACCAAAGGAAAATTCTTTTTACAGCCACTATAATAAATAAATGTCTAGTTTACCCTTATAATAATACTCCCTATAACACAATGGGCATGAGCCAACTGAAAATGAAAACGCATAGCATAAGGAATTTAGAGTTGGGATCCAAACTCAAAAAGGTCACAACTAATGGAAGGAATCACATGTTTAAAAAGCATAATTACGAATGTGTGAATTTTTAGCATAAGCAGATATGTTTAAAAAGCAATTCACCAAACTGTGAGAGCTTTGGTTATAACTGCCGGTGCTGCTTGATCGCGAGTGCCAGAGACAGTGGTTACGACGTCGACAACTCCATAGGAACCTCTGTAGCGGAGCTCATGGGGGTTGTGTCGCGGCGACGTCATCGGTTGCTTCATGTCACAGGCTTGCCATTTTTGCTGAGTTCCAACTTCTGACCAGATTCTTCCTTTTTTCTTTCCGATCCGGAATACCGTATCTAAATCCTAACACAGCTGCTTGTTTCCAGGGGCAGAGTCAGAGAACTAGGCCGGTACAAAGAATATTTTTGGAAAAAAGTGTTACATGTAATTTTTTACCTTAAAAATTAAAGCATTTTAAAAAACATTGGAATGGACCAAGGCCTAGGTTGGCCCTCCCCCTGACTCCGCCCCTGCTTTTTTCTTCTTCCTCTCAAATTCTCCCCTGACTCCGCCCCTTCGTTGTGTTGTTGACCATTCAACTTGTTCTCGATTGAGGAGAGGTTGGTTGCAGAAGAAGGGGCTATCCTAATCTTTCTGTAAGGGTGGTTGATTATTGAGTTGGAAGGGTAGAATAGACATTTAAAATTATGTGGCTTTGATTAGTAAATTGGTGGCTGCATGTAGAACCACCATGGACCAAATCATGTACGCCTAAGTAAAACACACTCCTCGATCCCTCGCTTAAATAAAACAAACCCTAAAACGACATTTCATCCTTGTTTTTTTACAACATTTCATCCTTGATCACCACTATCCAAATGCGTCGTATATTCATCCTAAATGTTGCACAATTTCGAAAGGAAAAAAGAGGAAAATGATACACCCTAGGGATTAATTCTGTGCACAAACAAGTGTATCTTCTATCTCTTTCTTGATTAATCCTACAATGTTAGAGACCTGCGCACACAAGAAAAATCAATTCCACTTTCACCAAATAATTTAATCAATTTAAGACATGGAAGACACATGAATTATCAATTCGGAATCTGAAAGATGACATGTGTCGATATATTACCCAAATGATTGAAAACTATCAATCTAGTACCTAAAGCTCCTTAGATTTTGATTTATTTAATTTTTTATTAACTTCATTACTAAATTTTGATGAACTTTTCTTTACAACAGTTTATTAATTTAATAAAATTAAATAATATTTTTAATTTTTAAAATACAAAAAAATCATTACAAATTAGGTCATAGACCGATAGTTTTCAGTCATTCACGCCCTATACCAATACATTTCATCTTTGACGTCTCGAATCGATAGCCCTATACTTATATCCATCAATTTTCAGGTTCCGAATTGATAAAATTCTCTTTCACCAATTGAAATTATTTTCTCCTTTTTGTCTGACTCTTAACGAAACATTTCCATTAATAGATAACTTAGATTTGGCAAACCTCAAAATGGCATGACAAAACTGACGAGTACTTGCTCAACTTCTTGTATATTTTCTCAAGAAACTGCAGTAGTGACTCGACCTGATCTCCTAGCAGGTCAACCTGTCCAAACAACAATAAAAAATCCCAAAAGAAGATTACTTTCATGTTTACCCTTTATGTCAGGCATATACATAAGTTTAAACAAATCTTGGTCTCAAACAACCTCATTTTCTGCAAAATGCAGGTTATGGCACCTCGCTAAGAACGCCTTCTTATAAAGTTGTTCCCTTGTCTTCGATGTCACAACAAGATGTTCTAGCTCTTGCAATTGGTGCTCCAGTTTATCTATCCTGGGGAACAAATGCTACTGTTATAATATATTCAGTTTTGTGAACTCGGTTCATATGAATTTCTGAGCAACTTTCTACATTCTTACTACACCGACAGTCAATCCACAATAAGTTTCACTTTCAAGGATAACGTTTTTACGCTTCATTAAACAACACCATTTATGTTGGTTTTCCAATTTCACTCTTTTAACAAAATCAAGACAGAATGCAATCATAGTAGTAGTAATGAGAAGGGCAGTAGTATGATCACAAAATCATGTAATGTTCTTTCATGTGCATAATTTCTTTCTTAGAGACACTTATGATATGGCATGTTGTACAGCATTCATTAATCGACTCATTCTACGTAGTACTCCGTATTTATTAAGGCCCTTATTATAAGTAAAATAATCTGAATAAAGTAATACAGTAGATTTCCATTTACTTATTTGGCTGAAATTCTTTAATTATCAAATGTTTGTTCTTAGATAATTCAACAGATTCATTTAAAGACGCCATAGGTGAGGCCTGAAAGAGAATATTTAGAGGATATGTTTTGAAAGGGAAGTTGGATACCTTAAGCATTTCTTCTCTAAACTAGCAAGCACGGTATCCTCAAAATTAGTTAAGACTTTTTGAAACCTTCTAAGAGATGAGAAAGGATTGCCACCGTGTAGTCGACAAGAAGAAAGCTCATCTTCATCATTATTATTGTTATTGTTTTCATCGTCCCCTTCACCGTCGGGGTACAGGCCCAAACCCTGTTCCAAATCTAACAACAACTCCTTGCTAGTTAGGAGCTGTTTAAGTGCTTTGGCCAGCTTTATATTAACAGAACTCAGAATGCTTTCGTCAGAGTCCAATAGCCATTGGATGGCCTCCCTCTCTTCCCGCTCCTCGGTCCGGAAGATCTCCAGGTAATGGTTTACGCTGTGCTGCTCAATCTCACTGCTAGCGCTCAAAACCAAATCCTCTTCTCTCTCTAGACACCTTAGCACCGAGTCGAGTACCTGTATCATGTTTTCCTCCTCATTGTTCTCCCACTTCCTAGCTGATGAGGGCAGAGGGGGAATCTCATCTTCTTCTTTTGAATGATGGGATGTAGAATGTTTAACTGCATCTGTTGTCATCAAGGAATGTTTTTCTTCCCTGATCACATTTTGAATTTCGTAATCACATTTTTCCATTTTCAATGAGTTCATCATTTCACTCATAATAACCTTGTGGATATCCAATTGCAAT
Source organism: Cuscuta epithymum (assembly GCA_945859915.1). Classification (NCBI taxonomy): domain Eukaryota; kingdom Viridiplantae; phylum Streptophyta; class Magnoliopsida; order Solanales; family Convolvulaceae; genus Cuscuta; species Cuscuta epithymum. The sequence continues at coordinate 1,836,528 of CAMAPF010000137.1, forward strand.
TCTGATTCCAATATTTTAGTCTCTTCGTCTCCTGACTGCCCGAACACAAAACCAAATGTGTCTTTTAGCATTTCCAAATCACAACTCATTCGTTGAATCTGGTTATGAAAGAAATCATTACCATTATCCTGTGATCGGTCCTCATCTTTTTCATCATTAATCGATGTTTGTATTACCTCGATGCGTTCATACAGACATCGTGCCATTTTCCGAAGGCCAGAGAGGACGGTCTTCTTGTTCCTTCTCTCATTAGGGATATATGTATCATTACACACAACATTGCATCCACCATCCACAAGAATCATTGCAAGCTCATAAAATCTAGAACATCCATTAAGGAAATGGATGTGCCTATCTTTAGAGTGCTCCACTGCTTTCTGGTATGCAATATCCAGGGCGGATCTAACAACCTCCATTTGTGTTTTTCTAGGGTGGCATTATAATCTAAGCTTTTAGATGAGACCCAAGCTCTCTCATGAAGTTCTGACATTCTGTTGAGAAATGTTTGTTTGTTTTCATTACGGTTTAATTCCTACGTTCTTATTCCTATGTTCTTGCATTCTCTCATTTTTTCTTTTCTTTCTTTCTACACAAATAAATTAGCATAATATTACTCGGTATTTTCCACCTTATCAATACACGGTATTTTTAAAGTGAAATTTTATCAACTTCAAAAATAATTTTGATTTAAAAAACTAGATAATACATTTTAAACCCTACAAAAGTGACATATTTTTTTTGGTCATTGCAAAATATATTTTTTATCCCAACAATATAATTTTTTTAAAATCATTTCTAACTCCGAGACAATCTCCTTCAGAAAAAATAATGTCAGTTGCATAAATCTATTGGACACTTGTAATTCACCATTTAATAACTACTTGGAGGCTAATATTGGAATTGAAATTAAAACAATATGGAGTATAAAACTAATCCTTCACTTATTTATAAAATAAGTCTTAACGACTCACCAAAGAGTAGTTACATATGTATGAATGACATCACAAAAAAATAGTCAGAGTTATATCATTGTCAAATGGAAGTTATCATGATTGGTGAAAGACAAGAAAGAAAGGAAATATAAAATATAAGGATGAAAAAAAATATTGTAGAGGCGTAAAACACAAAAAACAATGTATTTATAAGGACTAAAAACATATTTCCATAAAAAAACAATAACAAAGTACTTTTGACCAACTTTTCTTACAATATATTTATGTTTTAATATAAATTTGTTATTACATCCATGATCCATCTCAGAATACATTTCCTTTTACTGCTAGCGATTTTTATCTGATGACACAAGTAAATCTATCCGAATAACACAGTAATTATGGTAAACAATTACAATTATTTTAAGAAGTTGAATAGCTACATTAATATAAGCTTGAGAAATGGTGCTAAATAGGAGTATAGCTTTCAACATGTCAGCGTATAGGACCGAGTACTTTTTAATTCCTGAATAGGACCACTTTTATCGTTAATTCCCATTTTATCCTTCAGACTTAATTTCGCATTTGCTCCTCTGCAAATTCCCCTTTTCAGGCTTCCTATCATCTTCTCCCGTCCAATTCCTCTCGTCTATTTTCTTCCACCTCTTCTTTGATCAGGAACGCACGCCAACAACGGTGGCAAATACTGTCAGATCCGGCAGGCAGGGGCGGATACACGTACATATTAATGAGGGCACATGCCCCCAACAAAATCTACATTTTTAGTTGTATAAAATTATATTTTATTTAAATAATTAGAGGTGCCCCCAATAAAAAAAATCAAATGCCCCCAACAAGAAAGCGAGATGCCTTCATGCCCATAACAAAACAATACTCCGTATAATTATTGGCCGATGCAAGTGAGCAATTGTTTTGTTATATTTATATAATAAAACATCAAAAATAAAAAAAAGTAAAAAAAATATGCAGGCCTTATACTTTTTATTGTTTAATTTTTTTTAGTTGTCAAGTTTTTATGTTTTTTTGGTTTATTTACGTTTGCTATTATATACTACGTACGAAGTATAATTTTTTATTGATTTTATGTTATAACTATTTTGAGAATATAAAAACTTTAGTCATAATTTTGCATTTTAGAATTATATTACTCTTTTATGGGTCATTCGGAAACAGTCTCTCTGTGCTTTAGTACAGGGGTAAGACTGCGTCCATCCGACCTCCCCTTACCACACCGTAGGTGGAAGCCTTTGCGGTACTGGGGTAATGATGATGATGAGAATTATATTACTCCTATTTGGAGCTCTATTCCACTAATTCTTGACATATACTACGTACTACGCTATTTAGAGTAGCTCTGCTACTTTTTTTGATTTTTTTTGGGAAAAGGGGCAAATAAGCCCTCGAACTAATCAAAAAGGTGCAAATAAGCCCTTTTGTATGAGGTTCTGTCCGGCCATCTTCATTTGGGGAGTTTCTCGGTGGAATTTTTTGATGAAATTTTTTTAGCATCTTATTCATTAAGTCTAGTTTAGTCATACCGAATTTCAGCTAAAAATTCAATCGGGAAAACATTCAAATGAATTTTTGAAGATAACTGCGCAGCTAAACAATGCAATATATTTCCGAAAATCATTTGAGTGCCTTCCCGGTTGAATTTTTAGCTGAAATTTGGTATGGCTAAACTAGACTTAATGAAGAAGATGCTCAAAAAAATTCATCAAAAAATTCAACCAAGAACCTCCCCAAATGACGATGATCGGACAGAACCTCCTACAAAAGGGCTTATTTGCACTTTTTTGATTAGTTCGAGGGCTTATTTGCCCCTTTTCCCATTTTTTTTTGAGTAGCTTTGCTACTATATGCATGTTAAAATGTTTTTAATTTGACTGAAATTCATTAGTCTGGTTTGACCTGATCGGGTCTAGTCTGGTCTAAACTGGTTAGATATGGTAAATATATGTTCTCCATGTATTTTATCAATGTCCAAGTCTAGTTGGGTCTGGTCTGATCTGGTTAGATCTAATTTGATCTGATATGGGACTGAAAACAGTCTAAGTAAAAACATCTTTAGTGGCACCCCCAATAACAATTTTTTCTGGATCTGCCACTGCCGGCAGGCCCAATTGAAGATTAAAGAGAAAATGAACGGCTTGTCGGTGAGGAAGAGGTGCAAGGCGGCGCCGGCAAACGTAGAAGAGATGATACAAATCTCTCTCTCTCTCCTCCTCCTCTTCTCTTTCTCTTCTCCTCTTCTTCTCTTTTTCTGTCGCCGCTATTTTCTCTCTGTTTTTCTAGCTTCCGTCGCCAATCTGTTTTAGCACCTCTTGATTTTTTTCTGTAACTTTTCTTTTGATTTTGTTTTCCATGTTATTCAAAGTTTAACTATTATGTGAAGTTTGTAGCTTGGTCGGCTTTATTTCCTTAATTTCACCTACCATGTCTATCTCAAGATTTCATTCCGAATGGTAAAAGGCTAAACCCTCACACAATCTAAGAGAGTTGCAGGTGGGAATGTTGTTCCCTAGCTAAGGTGTTCTGGGTCGCCATAGTTGCGGCAGTGTTTTTGACTTTTTGTGGAGACTTGGAGGAGCCTAAGGGATAACATTCTTCATTGTGGAGACACAGAGAGTGTTTTTTCGAATTGGGGGAGACTGATTTTTTTGAAAGGAATTGTTTTTTGTTTCCTCTTTCTAATTTGAAGAAATTGAAACCCAGTGTTACTCTAAAAACTTGCAAACTCCCATCTTTTGTTTTAACTTTTATAGTGCAATATATACTTTTTTTTAATACTTTTTTAGCATGGACATATTATTCCTTATGGAGAATTATGACAACATTTTAAAAACAATGTTACTATTTGAATGTTACAATATTAACATTAGAATGTAACACGTAATGTCATATCACAATGTCATCATCGAAAACACATTCACGTCTTAACAATGTTACACTTTCATTTTCATAATATTATAACATAATGTCATAATATCACAATATTATCAATGAACACAACGTTATTTCTTGACCATTGTACAATTTCGGTATCACAATGTCATAATGTTCTTACATAATGTCATAATATCGCAATAGCATCATAAAAAACAATGACACTTTTTAACAATGTCATATTGGTATTAGACAATGACACTTCTCAACAATGTCATATTGTTATTAAACAATGACATTTCTTAACAATGTCATATTGTCACTTACTAACAATGTCCCTTATTAACTATATAATGTCACTTATTAATATCACTTGTTTTAAACAATGTCATTCTTATAATGATTGACATTGGTATCATATTGTCATTGACATTATTACAATGTCATTTTTACGACATTGTCATTGTCACGATTTGTGACATTTTCCCTACACTGTAACAATATTTACAATATTCTGATAATTTTTGTTAGTGATCATGTTTATACTTTATAATCATAAGGCTGGACATTGTGATATTTTTTATTTCTACATTTTGACATAATTATTCACCCGTAACAAAATTATTTAAAAATATGACATTTTCATAACATTATCACTCTATTTAAACAATGACATTACATTACAATATCATATACAACATATAAAGACATTAAATTGCTAAAAATGTCACAATAAATGAAATACTACTTCAGTATTAAAGAATAGCTTTGTCAAAATGAATAATGAAATACTTTCCAAAAATGTCATTGACTCATTCGAAAGCCTAGGGGCGAACAATAAAAAATGGGCCTAATTTTAAAAAAAATTGTAAAACACTTTTCTACCTAAATAAAAATGCAAAATAATAATATTTAAATATCTTTAGAATAAAGAAAATACTTGAATTCATTAAATTAAACATAGTCAAATAATGTTTTCAAAATAACCGAATAAAAAATTATTTAATGATAAATAACGCCCCGATACAATACACTTGCTAAGGCCGGTATCACCAACTATAGCGTCATAATCAAGCTTTTCTAAGACATTATTATGCTCAATACTTAATATAGCTAATCAATTAGTTAAATTTATAAATTTAACTAATTGGACTGCACGTTAGTTCTTCCTTTCTTTCAATTTTGGGCCTTTTGCGTTCTTGGGCTTCTGAACTTGTACAAAATTATTAATTTTGGGTTAAAACTCCGCCTACTCAAATATACTATAAAGAAATAATTCTGGGCCTAAAAAATTTTCATTTTTTTTGGGCCTAGGGCACCCGCCCCACCTGCTCCCCCCAGGGCCGCCCCTGGACTCATTGCCTCTATATGATAACATAACATAATGTCATTGTTTAAAAGTCAATATCATTATTTGATAATGCAGTATAATATCATTATTTGAAAGTCAATGTTATCATATGACAATGTAATATAGTTTCATTGTATAAAAACGACTTTCATTAAATGGCATGGAATAGGATGGCATTGTTTAAAAGAATGTTATTATAATCCAATTAATAGGTTTCAATCTGTTCCTTTAAAGCAGCCGGTTCCCATAATAATTCCATTATTCCAAACTACGAGTAAATCATTTCTACCAAATCGTATAGAGACCGTGTGTCCGTGTGCTTCACGGAAAAGCTCCTACCAAGCGGATCAAAGCAATTCGTTGCTTTAAGGGAAGAGATTATTGATATTTAGTAATCTATTATCAACTACAAAAATATTTGACAAAATAAATAATGAACCCTGAATCTAATCTACAAAATAAATTTAAACAAAATAATGAAAAGTAAAACAACAACAACAAAAAAGATACGGAAGAACATGGTAAGAAGAAGAAGAACCCACAAAAAAAAACTAATAGCAGATCTACACTTCGGCAGATGTATGGGGGATAGAAGAATCTCCTAACAGCTTGGAAGAGGGGAGAAATAAGGAGGAGCCTATCCGGAGTCCCGGCCATGCCATCGGCGACCACTCCGGTGATGACTCGAAACGGCGAGCTCTCGGGCGGCAATCAGCGGCGGACCAACAATGATTCTGAGCTCCGATCGACAAGAACGATAACTCTGATCCATAGTCATTATCCGCTTGGCATGAACGATAACCCTGTTATAAATCTGTATGCGGCTCCGAATTAATGAAGGGTACTTTTGTCCCATCGGTCAATTTTACTCCTATTTAGGTATATAAAAGTAGTCCGTCCTATTTAAGTATACAGGTTATGTTTTAGTCTTATTAGAGTCTTTTTCCCTATAAGCTATTCGAACGAAACTAGATACGGGTCGATTTTTAAATTAAATGCAACTACTTCAAACTTAAAAAACTTGTATATTTATAAATTTATGCAATTTGTTTACCTATTATTTAATCATATTGGATTCGAGTCTAGGTCCGAAATGAAATACACCAAACCCAAACAGATTTTTAAATTTCAAAACGGGTATAAAACTCTAATCGAGGTTAGGTAAATGACACCAATTCTATATTTATAAACTCTAAAACTCTAGGGATGTTTTCATTTGGATTTGTATCGATCTCAATTCAGACATAAAAAAAACTAGATCAAACTAGACTTAGAGCCCGTTTGGCAACCCAGTTTTTTGGCTTATCAGGCTTATGAGCCAGTTTTTTCACCAAACACGTAACTTTTGTTTTCGCGCGCTGAATTGTGTAATAAGCAAAAAAAAAAGTAAGGTTGAAGTTACTTTTCTGGCTGTATTGGCTGAAGTTAACGTAGAGACTATTTTAGCTATTTTTACATATAATTTTTTCTTTATTTTATTAATAAAATATATTTTCAAAATATTTTTTTCTTAAATCAGCAGAATCAGCCAATGCAGCCACTTCAGCCAGAACTTCATAAATTTCAGCAGAATCAGCCAAAACAGCCGATTTTGGTGCATACGAAGTATAAAATATTCAACTCGGACATTGTTTAAAAAGCGATCCGCCATTTTCGTTCCGTATATAGGTTGAGTTTCGACCCCCCTGAGCCGTTTTTCTGACTCCGTCACTGATTATAACAGAATTCCAAATACAACAAGAACTCATCAGGTACTATATGGGCCAACAATCTAACATAATAATGTTAAACAAAGTTATGCTTGGATTGTTAATGGCCATTATATCAAGTGATAGTGGGGTGGGCATGGCCCGGATCGGTCTGGGTAATTGATAAATTTTCAAAATTGTCGGTTCCATTTAAAAGTCAGGTTCGATACGAATATACCAAATCTCAAAATAAAAACCAAATCTCGGTTTTTATTTTTTATACCCGCACGGTTCCTAATTTTTTAGGATCCGCCCCATCCTGTTTGGATTCTCTAAACTTAGCACATGACCAGGGGCGGATCCAGGAATGAGGGGTGGGGTGGGCTAAGCAATAAAAATTTTCGAACTACTCGAGTTCGATCGTGATTTCGAATTTAATTTAATGACCAAATCTTAACGAGCTTCAATCTCGAACACGGGCTAAATTTTAGTTTAAATAGTTTGTTTTTATAAAAAAAAAACGGCCATTATTTTTTTGAGCTTGAATAGTTATTCAAGCTGAATTCGAGCATAGTCATGTTCAGTTCGATCTGGACTCGAGCATATTGATAACTTATAAATTATAGAAATAAACTATATACTACCTCCGCCCACTTTTATTAAGACTAATTTGACTTTTCAAGTCAAAGAAGTTAAACTCTGAATGACTATATATTTATACAATAAAATTGATAATATGAAATAGAAATGTTCTTTGTTAAAATGTTTATCATAAAACTATAAATTTAGTAAGTTTCACATTAATACATGAGTTAAAATGATGGATCAAAGTTTACCATCTTTGACTAAAGAGTCAAAGATGGCTAAATAAAATGAGACATAGGTAGTATATCTAAAATTTAAACGTTTTTATTGTGATTTATAATTTTATTATTGATTATTAATGATTTTAGTATTTATTGATATGAATTAAAATACTTCTATAAAAGTATAAAACTAATAAGTAAAAATAGTCGATGTACATAAAACTAATAAGTATTCCCAATTTTAAAATTGAATTGAGATTTTGAATCCATTCTTACATGCCTAAACAGTAAATACATCGTCCTCTATTCTTTAATTGCATAATAAATAAATCATTTTCTAATCTTTAATTCTATCTTTAATCATTATAAATTTATAATAAATAAAAACTATTTTACTATCTACTGAAAAAATTCAATTAATAATCAAATAGAATTACAAAGTTGGTAGGCTTGGGCTGGGCTAGACATTAATTTTGAGGTGGGCTGAAAATTAAACCTATACCTATAATAATAAAAATAATTTGGGCTGGACTGGGCTGGAGTCCACCCCTGCCCCAACATAGATCCGCCCATGCACATGACCCTAACCCATCCCGAACATGTATTACCCGACTCGACCCGTGGTACCCTAAAGTGGTACAGTTACATAACCGGGAAGTTTTGAATTCTGATGCACATAGATCCAAAAAAGGTATCATTTCCTTAAGGCTAAAGGGTCGAATAGGCCCCTGAATTGACTTAAAGTGTTCAATTAGCCCCTTATGTAGGAGGTTCTTCCCGGTCGTCGCCAATTGGGGAGGTTCCCGGTGGAATTTTTTGATGAAATTTTTTGAGCATCTTATTCATTAAATCTAGTTTACTCATATCAAATTTCAGCTAAAAATTCAACCGGGAAGGCAGTCAAATGATTTTTTGAAGATAACTGCGAAGTTAAACAGCGCAGTACATTTCGGAAAATCATTTGATTGCCTTCCCGGTTGAATTTTTAGCTGAAATTTGATATGAGTAAACTAGACTTAATGAATAAGATGCTCAAAAAATTTCATCAAAAAATTCCACCGTGAACCTCCCCAATTGGAGACGGCCGGGCAGAACCTCCTATATAAGGGGCTAATTGAACACTTTAGGTCAGTTCAGGGGCCTATTCGATCTTTTAGCCTATGAAAATACTATGGAGTATACATAGTATTATGAAGGTTTAAATACTTTTTTGTTCTTACAAAATACTACATTTTGCTTTAGACATCTGCAAAATTATTTCTTTCCTTTTCACTTTTGAAATTTAGGTTGATTTTCATTTTAGTCCATTACAGATGATAACAATCTCCGTTTGACAATAAAATAACTCTAATTATTAGGTTTCCTCTATTTCTTTTTCATTTTATTCAAAAAATTCTTAATTTTAATATTTGAATGGTATTAAATATACCTATTTTAAAAATGTGAATAATTACTTTTACATTGTTTTAATTATAATGTTAGCCTCAAAAAATTATAAAAAGATAGATTTAAAAGTTTCTAATCTATTGTTTTATATAGTAAAGCTGAGTTATAAAATGCTAATATGTCATCATCTGATTGGTTAATATAAATTTAGCATCACTTTTAATTGTAACGAGTAATTCGTTTCGTTCCTTCATTAAACTTTAAACAATCGAAATTAGATTTGGACTCATCCATATCCTCCATTACGCTATTTTAATGGAATTAGTTTTGGGACTGTACTATTCCACATAGCAATGTCTTATACAAAGTAATATTTAATTTAATTCATAATTCATAATTCGTAAAATACAAGACTCTTTTGGGTGGTTAATACTAGCTAGCTTGGGTAACATTTAACTAATGAAACAAATTCATTAATATCACTCTTTAATTTATGGTAGACAAAAATTTTACTTAGAAGCTGTTCCCTTCGCCTGATCTGAATGTTTCTGATCTGAATTTTTTAAGTTCTGATCTGATCTGATCTGAATTTTTCTGATCTGATCTGATCTGAATCTTCCTGATCTGATCTGATCTGATCTGAATCTTTCTGATCTGATCTGATCTGAATCTTTCTGATCTGATCTGAATGTTTCTGATCTGGTCTGATCTAATCTGAATGTTTCTGATCTGATCTGAATCCTTCTGATCTGATCTGAATCTTTCTGATCTGATCTGATTTGAATATTTCTATGATTATAATTATAATTATAATTATTATAATTGCAATTACAAATATAATTTAAATAAAATTATAATTATAATCGTAACTATAAAAATAATAATAATAATAATTAAAATTAAATTTAAAATGAAAAAATTTATACTTATTACACTAATTATAAATATAGATATAATTATAATTGTAATTATATTTTTAATTATAATTACTTATATAATTATAATTGTAATTATAATTAACATATTTATCTCTATAATTGTAACTATAGTTATCAATATTATTATAATTACTCCGTAAAATAATTACAATAGTAAATATAATAATAATATTAATAATTATAATCATAAATTATAATTATAAGTATAATTATAATAATTATAATTAATTACAATTATAATTACAAATATTTATATATGTAATTATAATAAATACAATTGATTATACTTATAATTCTAAGAATTATAATTGTAATTATAATTATAATTACATATAATTATAATATAATATTATATTAACATTAATCATATTATTATTATATTGTAATAATAATAATAATAATAATAATAATGATAATGATAATGATAATGATAATGATAATGATAATGATAATGATAATGATAATGATAATGATGATGATGATGATGATGATGATGATGATGATGATGATGATGATGATGATGATGATGATGATGATAATAATAATAGTCTTCTTAATAATTACATTTATATTACTATTATTATATTAAAATATTATAACTATTATTAATATCTTATTTTTTATCATATTATTATTAATATTATTAATAATAATTATATAATGATAATAATCATAATTGTAATAACAATATTAATAATAATAATTAATATAATAATAAAAGTGATAAATCATGTTTGAACTTTTCTGATCTGATCTGAATGTTTCTGATCTGGTCTGATCTGAATCTTTCTGATCTGATCTGAATCTTTCTGATCTGATCTGATCTGAATCTTTCTGATCTGATCTGATCTGAATAAAATAAGAATAAGCAATAAGTAATAAGAATAAGACGAACAGAACAGCACCTTAGTAACTATTAGGGACTATAATTGTGTTCAAATTTACATTGTAGTAATTACATGTAAGTTATTACGATGTAAACCTTCAACACAATTATATTCACTAAAAGTTTGCTAAGTAATATTTATAGTTTTATACAGTAAAGTTGAGTAAAAAACTAAGGATGTGTCAGCCTCCTGAATAATGCAAATTCTATTATTACAACAACTAAAACAATTATTTAACTCCCTACATCACACAGCTATTACAAAAATTTCCCTACGTCACAACTAATTTGGAGCAAAAAAAGGAGAAATAATTTTTTTAAGTGATATAAATATTATATTTATAATTCAAATTTTACAAAAACTATATCAAATTTCATAACTTTTCATAATATTTCATATCACACCAATATTGTATACTACGTATATAAAGTAAAAAATATATCTATTACTCTCTACGTCCCGTAAAAAAGCTTCCACACGATTTATGATATTTGACTGACCATAATGTTAATTGATCCTATCCGTAATTAGATCTTTTTAGTAAATGATATTTACATATATAAAGTTTACATTAAAAGTTTTATAAAGTCACAAAAGAAAAACTCAAATTTGATAAAAAATGAATATATAAAGTGATATAGTAGTATTAAGAAGACTTTATGTTGACCGGACAATAGTGGACGAGAACTTTTGAATGGGATGAAGGTAATATTTTATATAGCAAAACTGAGTTAAAATTCTATTGATTTATAAAAAAAAAATATAATAGCACTACTTCTAAAACATTTAATTCATATAAATTGACTTGATTCATCATTGCTATTCACTACATGTATCAGTGCTCATTTGGAGAAAATGAAGAAGAGATTTTTTTAAATGTACTACGTATTATAACTTATTTATTTTTACTCCAATTTTTACAGAAAATACATCAAAATTTATAACATTCTATTATTTTTCATATGACACCAATATTGCATATATAAAATAGAAGCATTTTTTTAATACAATACATTTGGGCGAAATATCAATTAGGTGTTAGTCTCTTATTGGTTAATAAAAAATTTATTGCCATTACTATTAAAACATTTAATTAATCCAAGATCACTCGGTGCATTTCTGCTATTCACTTGGTGCAAGTGCTATTCATATATATTAATCATGCCAACTTATTTGGAGAAAGTGAAGGAGAAAAATATCTTTTAACGTACTATAACTTTTTATTTGTACTCCAATCTTTACGAAAATTATATCAAAATTAATTGATCTCTCATATGCCATCAATATTGCATATACAAAAATAAAAATATATTATTTTATATAATAAAATGTAGTTATAAATCAGTAATGTGTCTGTTCTTATTCGTTAAAAAATTTTGTTATCACTACTACTATAACGTTTGATTTATTCAAGTTCACTTGGTGCTTCACTGTAATTTACTCGATGCATCACTGTTATTCACTTTAATCACATCAACTTATTTAGAGTAAGGGGAAGAATTTTCTTCTTCTTTTTAGTGCTCCAACTTTTATAAGAAATGTATCAAAACACATAAGTTTTATAGTCTTTCATATTAAACCAATATTGCATATATAAAAATAAAACAATTGTTATTTTTATTTAATTAAACTGAATTATGAATCAATGATGTGTGAGTCTCTTTTTGGTTAATAACAATTCTATGATCACCACCACTAAATCATTTGATTAATCTAAGTTCACTCAGTGCATCACTGCTATTCACTCAGTGTGTCATAGCTATTCACTTGGTGTATCACTGCTATCATTGATTTATAGCTCAGTTTTTACAATCAACTCATTCAGTGCATCACTCAAATTTAACTAAAAATATATCAAAAATCGTAAAATTTTATGATCTTTCATATGACACCAAATTACACATATATAAAAACTATTGTAAAAATTGAACTATAAATCAATTATATATAATTTCTATAGTAATAAAATTTGAGTTTAAATGTGCATTATGGGAAATGCACATTTACACAATAGACTTTAGACATGATAATATTCTTCATATGTGGCGCCAATTAGTCTTATTTAGGAAATAAAAATATGACACTCCATTTTAGAATTCTCAAACGTTTTTAGTCCTATTTTGGAAATTTTCCCAAACAATTAATTAGTTCGTAACAGAGATGGAACAACTAATAGAAAAGTCTAGAGAAAAACTAGGGAAAAAAACGTAAAAAGCATATCCTTAGAAATCATTCAATTGCTCTTATTCTTATTGTTTACTCCGTATTTCTTATTCTTACTTTATTCAGGCCAGATTAGACAAAAACTCAAATCATATTAGACCAAAATATTCAAACCAGATTAGATTAAATCAAAAAAATTTAGATCAGACTAGAAACACTCATATCAAATAAAAAAAGGTTTAGCCATAATTTATAACTTTTATATTATGATGATTCTAATTTAATTTATATATTTTTGTAGGTTATTAACTTATTATTGTATGTTGCTTCCATCGAAATTAATTATGAATTCTCTTATTATTATAATCATTATTTGTATGTTGTTGTTATTCATAAAACACCATACTAAGTATATTATTACTATGGTTATTATCAATTATTATGTTATTATATAACTATATTATTACTAATTTATTTTTATTGTTATCAGTATTTATAAGTGACTATTATTACAAAAAGTGCACGATGCTGGTATCTATAATTTAAGTACTCCAGAGTATAATGGTAATAGTGTAATACTACATATTATAATGGTATTGATAACACTTATTATGATGATAATCGTAACTATAAAAATAAGGATAACTATAACAATAAAATGATATTATAATTATGGTTATAGTTATAATTGTAATTATAATTTTATTTATAGTTATAGTTATAATGATAATTATATTTATTTATATGATGATAAAAATGACAATGGTAATCATAATTATAACTTATTAATATTCCTTCAAAAAAAACATTATACAAATAATTCTCAATCACATAAAAACTATTTAGATCAGATCCGAATTATTCAGATCAGATTAAAATCATAAAAGCTTTTATTAGATCAAATTTGAAAGATTCATATGAGATCACAAAAAATCATATCGGGGATCATTCAATATCAGACCAGATCTTAAAAATTTTCAAATCATAAATATTCATGTCAGGCATATTGAACAACTTCTTAAAATCAACCATATTATATTAGTGGAGTATAATTCTGAGAATAAATACCAGATCAATTCATTTTCCAAAATAATTGTACAACTTCAAATTCTTTGAATAAAGATGCTCTAATACACGTAGCAGGACTATAATAACATGAAAGAATGTTACTCATTTCAGTGAGGTTCTAATTCAAAATCAAAATTTTTAAATAATATAACTTTAATTCACGTGGACGGGACTCGAATCGTACAATATCAATAGTACACATGAATATCCAAAATAATGTAAATTGTAAACTCCACATATTCTCAACTGCATTTCAACACTCTTCTTCTTATCATCCCTCATCATAAAATTAGTCCTATACATAATTACCAACTATTACAACATTAAGCACATAAACCAAAATATAACCACAAATTAGTACCCCAAAAGATGGTGATTATATTCTTCATATGTATTTCACTATTTCATGATCGTGGTTAGTTCATAAAAGAAGTCACCAAAACTTTGATCATATGCTATGAATTGCTTACAAATTTACAATTCTTATTAGTATTTGTCCCTTGACTCATACTCCCTCCGTCCCCTTTTAAATGTCCCGTTTTACCATATTGTGATGTCCCTATTTAATTGCCTCATATCTTATTTGGTAATCTTTGTGTGGCTCAAAATCATTCTTACTTTATTAATTAATATCAATCACACAAACTCACTTTTCTTAAAACTCGTGTCACCATCTCCCGTCCCATTTAAAAGGAGACGGTGGGAGTATCAAATTAATATTATCGGGGCATGCCCCGGGTGTTACACTAGTAGATTTATGTAATCAACAATAACATTTTTTAACGTATAGTGATTTCGGAGTTTTTTTTTGGATGATATGATTTCGGAGTTAGATTTTTTTTTTTTTGACTGAACGGAGTTATAAATTTATTAAAAACAAAATAGTTAATACTCCGTATTACGGAATGAGTAACAAAAAAATATTTTACAGATCCAGGGCCGGCGTGAAGGGCCCAAAAAAGATAACTAGTACCATAACCCAGCCCAAATTATACCTTCCTACCTGAGCCCAACTTCATACCTACGCCCAAATTCCTCCGACTCCCCCCATCCAACGAAGTGACCCAACTAGGCAACTAGAGACTTGTCACGGGAAATCAGAAGAACCGCTGCTCTGGAGTGGAGACTGGAACGACCGAAGTCCAAAGACGAAGCGACGAAGGAGTGAAGCTGTGAAGTCGTGAAGGACGGAAGGAGGACGACGAAGGACTGAGCGTCTTCCTCCGCCACCAAGCGCCAGCGCCAGGCCGCCACTGCCCCACCGGCCACGGCACCACGCCTCTCACCTCCAGTCCTCTGATTCCTCTCCAACGCCTCAACACACCACGATTCATTCATCGCCCAGGTAAGTTTATCTCCTCTAAATTATAAAGATTGATTTTCTTAATTTGTTTGGATTAATGGATTATTATGTTATACTAAGTATATTGTGATTGAATTGCTGATTTTAATTATTTAGGATTATTAGTGCCTAAAAATACTCCTAAGCCTACTAATCTATGATGAAATTTAACAAATTAGGTTGTTATTTCTGATTTTCTCTAGCCAATTGCCGAAGTAATTAAACTATTTTTTTATCATTAGTAATTAAACTAATTTGTTAATTATAATTAACAAGTTGGTGTACTCCGTAATATGTTATTAATTACTTATTAGGTTGTTAATTGAAATTCCTTTAAGAAATCGGTATTACTTAATTTTGCTTGATTAGTAGAGGAATTCTACCAATTTGGTAGTAATTATGTGTCCAAAGAATGTCTCTTTTTAAATAAAATGTGTTTTATTAATGAATACTTTTATTTTTACTATTTTATTCATAAATAACGTATATTTTAAAAATAATATCATTAATTTATCACTATTAACATCTTTAAAATAAATAGTGTCATATTTGCATACACGTAATATAATTAAAAAGGGAACGATGAAATTATGAAATTTACCTGGATTCTAACCTAATTTTGCGCTCCAAGCCGGCGGCTACCTGGTAAATCCACTCGTTCCCTTTTTCACTCTGGTTAGCTCTTCTGTCTCTTTAAACTATTTACATGGGCTAATAAATTGAAGAAACTAAGCTTGCTCTTCAAACTCTTGTTATCATTAGGTTTAATACGCAGCGCAAATATGTTCTTTACGGAAGAAGAGAAGACGACGGTATTTACGGTTCATAAGACTGTGATGAGTATGCTGCGAGACAGGGGCTACATGGTTGAAGATGCTGAGATTAATTTGACTAGAGCGGATTTTATTGCCAAATATGGTGACCGTGTGACGAGAGAGAACCTCGAAATGCAAAAGGAGATGCACAACGACAGTTCTAATAAGGTATTTGATCAGAGTATCATACTTGAAGGCCTTTTATTTCAGTTACAATCTGCAACTTTTGTAGTTTTGAGATTTCGTTTTATCTTTCCTGTTTATTTTCAATGCTCACAAGTTTCAGATTTCGCTTTCTCTGTAACTTTTATTGTAATTTGTGAGAATTTTCGTGGTCTTTTGACTCATGTTAGTTTATTTCAGAACTACAATTTTGGAATGCAGTCATGCACTGCATATGCATTCTTTTATCTTCTTTTGCTTATGTAAAGTGCATTTCCTGATTCAGATCATGATTTTCTACCCCAACGATAGCAAGATTGGTGTTAAGAATATAAGAGGTTGTCTTCAACGCATGAAAGCAGAAGATATCACCAGGGGAATTTTGATTCTCCAAAAGAAATTGGCTCCACAAGCTCGTGCCTGCATAGCTGCAGCATCTTCATTATATCTCATCGATGTTTTTGAGGTAAATAGTGCTCTCTCACTTGGTAAAATATGTGTTTTTGTTGATATTTTATACTAACTTCAAACCACAAAAGAACATTGACAATCATCATTATATTACAAATTATTTTGCCTAAATTATCAAATTAATTAGTACAACAAGTTCATGTAAAAAACACAGCAACTACTTTTAATGGCAAATGCCCTTCGTGTTCCCTCCTCTTACACTATATGTATGGATAAAATAAATAAAAAAGAGAACAAAATTTACGCAGTTAGGGGGATCTGTCTTATGTTCATGGGAGGGTATGTAATGATCTTTATTAGACTGAAGTGCGAAAAAAGGAGATTACCCAACCTCATCTCTGTTCCTACGTGTGCAACACAGTACTTGCTATATCTTTTTACTTTCAATCATGCACACGATCTCTAGTCAAGTTATTTTTGAAAAACTTATATGGTTGAAATTATTCAAAAAAGACAGCAATAATATGAGTGACATATTATTTTTCTTACATGATGGATTATGCTACTAGATGTTGTGAAGTAACACTCCAACTAACTACCCGACCCGATTGCAATGTACATGTCCAATAACTAGTCTTTTTTCCTCAACATCTCCGTCATATTCAGAACCCAAAATTTGACCTGAATCTTATTACTGTATATTCTTAACTCCAAATTCGTGTCTCAAGCACCATATAAAATTTATGAGAATCGATCTCAGAGCTTGCTAAAAAGTTAGTTTTATGTGATACGTAGTATGATTAAAGTCTGCTTACTGAGTTACCGCATCATACTTACATGTGAAATTTGCACACCTGTGAAATTTACAAAAATTGCATGGACTGACTTCTGCATCATAACAAAGAAGCGCAGACAGTTTAGTGAGTCATTTTGCTTTATTCCATCATATTCTCAAGCCAAAAAATAGTGTTTTTGGCTCCATTGAAAATGATGGAAACTTAAACCACATCGAGTCATTAACAAAATGTTGCAGGAAATAAAACTACGGTGTAAGGAGAAATTGAAGATTAATAATCAAGTATTAAAAGTTCCATTACCATTAGATGGGTTAGTTGTTCTGAGTGAAGTTTTTGGAATAAGATTTGAAAATACTATGGAATATTTGAATAGTAATGCAAGGATAAAAGAAATAGATGTATTAGATTTTGAATAAAAACTAAGACTATCATCCAACTTTTACATTGTTCAAGTTGCTTTAATATATCTAATAACAAATGGAATAACTATGAGATGGACTGGGCTGTTCTTTAATTAGTGCAATGATGCAGGAGGCTGAATTATTGTTCAACATAAAGGAGCATGAACTTGTTCCTGCTCACCAGCTGCTTACAACTGAAGAAAAGAAGAGATTGTTGGAGAAATATACTGTCAAAGAATCACAGGTTATTTATCCTCTACTGTTTTTTGTTGTTGATAATTTTAAGTAGGGATAATTTAAGTATTGCATGAAGCCATGGATACTTTCCATTTGCAATGGAGCCAAAGATTCACTATTTTTTGGTTTGGGAATATGATGGAATAAAGAAAAGTGGTTCACTAAACTGTTTGCGCTTCTTTGTTATGAAGTAGCAATAAGTCCATGCAACGGTCAATGTAATTTTCACCATGGGTCATCCGGAAACAGCCCTCTGTGCTTTAGTACAGGGGTAAGGCTGCGTACTCCGACCCCCCCTTACCCACCGTAGGTGGGAGCCTTTGCGGCACTGGGGTAATGATGATGATGATGATGATGATGATGATGATGATGATGATGAAGCCATGGATTGATTTTCTTTATTTGCAATCAGAGTGCAGGTACAATAGTTTACTAGTCAAACCTCCTTTCAAATGACTGTTTTTGTGATTCATATAGAATTGTGATCTCAGCCTTGAAGTATGATCATATTCTTATTCCTTTCTCCTTGTAAATTGCACCTTTTGATTTGGTGAGTGTGTCTGTCCCCATGTTGCACAAGCTGAACTGTGACATTGCTACATCCCGTTTTGTGTGTAACTGTGTATGTGTGACACAAACACGCACTTCTATATGGATGGATATGTTTCTTAAGGCATTTCTTTTGTTGAGGGATTATGGAGGGAAGGGGAGTTTTGTGTTATTAGTCTATCATAAAGAGATCCATGATTCAACTAAATATATAATTATTTTGTAGTTCAATCCGTACAAATTGAGATAACTTATCAAAACAAAAATCAATCCACCCTGAAAAAATCTCCCAACCAGACAAGCCGCCTTAAGAAGCAGCATCTCTGAGATTGTAATGTGATTGTTCTGTACAATGTGACATGTCAAACATTAGAGAATTTCTACTTTTGGTCCCATGACTATTACGGCATTTCATTGTGCCGACTTTCTTCTTTTCTTCTTTTGGGACACGGTTATGGATTGTTTGCGACTTTTGGTCCTTTTGATCTCTAATACAGCCAATTTCCTTACAAGTTAGGGTTGATTTTCACTAAGAAGTGTCCAAGATGACCAAATGTGGCAAGACATGCATGGTTGTGTACCAAAGGTTGAGGAAATGAAAGTTTGGAACCAGATCCTACCAATGACCAATTAGTTGTGAGGACAAAAGTGATTTTCTTTTCTATTAAACTGTTTGCTGCCATACATTTCCTCTAAATTGGTCCAGCGGTCCAGCCACTGAAGATGCCTAATATACTTTTTCCCTTGTGAGGCAGCTGCCGCGGATATTTGTGAATGACCCTGTTGCCAAGTACTATGGGCTAAGGCGTGGTCAAGTTGTGAGAATCACCAGGGAAAGTGGGACCGCAGGGGACTATGTTACGTATCGGTATGTTGTTTAAACTAAGCTTGTATTCCTTTCAGAAGACAGGAATGTAAACTATGGAATTGGCATACCAGTTTTTATGTCTCAAGGAGAACAGCGTGCGGCAGCCTCAACCTGGAGTTTCCTTTCATGGAGTTGGTGTTAAATACACTAGATATCTGTGAACTTATTATAAATGAGTTAAGTTAGGGGCAAGAAGATGCTCAAGTAAATGTTAGTTTGATGAAAACACCATTTAAGTGGCTACCTATCATTTTTCTGGTTATTCTTGCATATCTTTCTGAGTCTTCATACGCTTTGATCTACTTTTACATAATATGATTATCCAATTAAAATGTAGAAATTTGATTTCCAATAAATAACAATGAAAAAACTTTCTTAGACTCGCATTTGATAAATGTTTGGCATATAACATGTCAAGGTCAACCAGTGCGGTAATGTGATTAATAGGTTGGTATTCAAACCATCTCCAAATAAATACTAATGTAACATCAAAACTGGTGATCTGTGATCATATTTACTCACGGTAATGTGAACCACATGATTGAAAAAAAATGGATCTAAGATACCTCATTAGCAGTTTGATGGGCGGCATCGATGGTTAAGCACTTTATTGCTACTCCAGATAGACTGCAAACTATGCTGTGAAATGGACATATCGATGTTCATGGATTGTTTATCTACACAAGGTGTCGTTTATGTTAACAAAAGAAATCTGCATCTTGTTCGTTTTCTTTACAAATCTGTTTGTCCGGTTTATGTCGGGTTTCTTCTGATTTATCTTCTTACACTCTGTTTTTATTTATTTAAATACTAAGAATCTAATCAGATTCAAAGTACGAATGAATCTTGGGTTCTTCCTCATCTTACCATTGAGGTTTTATTAATCTTACATGGGCGGATGCACCTAGTATAGAAAGGGGCACATGTCCCCAATAAAAATTTCCTAATAGATTAAAAGTATAGAACAAGCAAGTAATTTTTTGGATGTGGAATATTCCACCAAATAATCTTTTGATATACTACGTGTTGGTTATAAAATAGGTATTTATGATACTCATGAGGTATCTTACCTTTGTCCACATGGACCAATCAGAATGTTGCAATTGAATTATTTAAGTCCAAATTAAAAATGATATACCTATTTGGACCAATCAAATGAGTGGTAGATATGGTACCCAATTTTTTAAATGGGTACCTGAGTTCTCACCTATAAAATAACCCTACTTAACTGCGTTCACAATAACACCTCTGGAAATGCTTCAACATTTTTCATTTGTAAGTACAACATTTTGGTAAGTTGTTTTAGTTAAGCAAAGTAAAATTTCAAAAATCACAGACGTATTGATAATTAATTTTTCTTCATTGATCAACTACATGAATGTATGCATCCCAGTACATATCCAAAACTTTGCATCATTGCACTTCATTCATTCACAAATCACAAACTTTCGAAACTAGTGTGTGATGCCCAACTAATTTTTTTTTAAGGAAGTCAAACTACATATTATTAATCAAATCAAAGTTTAAGGAATCCAGAATACAATATGGAGGCGTGGTATGCCACACATAGCAATAATACATAGAAACGGTTGCTCTCGCTAATTCGTGAGCAACCCGATTCGCTGACCGCTTCACATGAGAAATAGAAATATTAGTGAAACTAGTCATAATATCTCTTACATCACCAATAATGACATCGACGGACGAATCATCTGAACTATCCTGAATACTCTTAATAACTTGGGTAGTGTCACATTCCACATTAATAAAATCAAAGCCATAGTCCCTAAGCCAACTAATGTCCTCCCTTATCGCAAGGACTTCAGCTTCGCGAGGTTGACAAACTCCGGGTCTTTTATTTATTCCCCCGACAATAAAAGACCCTCTATAGTCCCTTACCCCCTAACCCAACCCGCTGCAGTCCCCCATGCCTTCACCGCATCGTCCACATTGACCTTTAAACGGCCCTCTCTCGGTTTAATCCAATGTTTGGGAGCTGCTGCAATTCTTCCTGCTACAGGGGCTGTCATTTGAGCCCTTCTCCATCCATCAAGAAATGCATCAGCCACTGCAATAATACTCCCTACACCAACATGAGACTTCTTCCACAATACCTCATTTCTAGCCTGTCATAAGCTCCATAAAAGCATAAAAAACCTGCAACATTTTTCCTCCTGATGGCACCATGATAAAAACTTCTGCCCATTCAGTTACGGAATGAATCATCAACATTTACAATCCACTTTAGTTTCTCCCAAACCCTTTTTGCCACCACATATGACCCGAACACGTGAAGTGCTGATTCTCTATCTTGAGCACAAGGAACACACCCCTGGTAACAAACCACCTTCTTCATTAACAATTCATCTGATGTAGGTAAACAATTCGTACATAGTTGCCAGAAAAAATCTTTAACCTTCAGTGGAATATTAAACTTTAACCTTTAGTGGAATATTTTAATAGATTGCATAGTTTAATACGGAGTATCACACATTTCAAGTATGATGTGCTATATACCGAAACCTTCTTAAGAAGAAACCAAGAGCCTTTGCGGCACTGGCGTAAATGAAAATGATGAAATGAAATCGATTTCATCACAGACGATTTTCCTATATATACTGACATAATTTGTGCCTCAGCAGCCTCAACATAGGCACGACCCTGTATATACATTTGTGATATCTTAAAATGATGATGAGTTATGATATCTCAATTATATTGCCACATCATTACCTAATTGATATTTGCAAAATCAATACATAATAAATCAAGGAATTGTAACTAGATACTTTTATCAAAAGAATTTTTTTCGATTATCAGCCCATTCGCAACCATGTGAAAAGATATATTGGTACATATATAATTCAGAGGCGGTGTGTAAAAGATGTATTAATACATTTATGTATCTAGTGAAAAAGTTGATTGATAAGTCAAAAAATAGGGTCACCAAATGGGCACTAAATGATAATTTTCATTTTTTGAACAACTTTAACTAGCAATTCAATTAAGGTATGTGTTTGGGAGTTTGGGAGAGGCTTTGAAGGTAAGTCGTAGGAGGAAAGAGACATAAATGTAAGAAAATTCTTTTTATATGGAAGTAATAAATTTGGAAAGAGTAAGTCATTGAAGGAATTATAATTTAAATCGTTTTTGAGATATTGCAACTTCAAAAAGTTGAACTAATATTAGTGTATTGAATTAAGCTTAAATTACTCCCTTTCGAAGGTTCCACTTTTCTTATTTGGACGGCCCATTAGAAGGTTCTCATTTCCATTTTAGGAAACAATTAAAAATCTTAAGTGAAAAATTAATTATTAAATATTAAAAATAATACATTTATAACATCACAATTATCAATACTTACTATATTATAATATATACCCATTAAAATTATTTCTCAAAATATACTCGAAGTACTTTATTAAATTATCATCTAAATAACCGTGTCGTTTTGCTATATATGCAAGGGAACCTTCCAACGAGACGAGAATAGTATCATTTAGGGTGTGTTTGGGAGTTTGGTTTTTGGGACAGAGGGGAAGACATGTGAGGATTGGTGACTCTCCTATTTATGTTTGAGTTTATAAAATGTGTTGGAATGATTTTGAAAGCTTTGTGTGACCCTCCAAAATCGCTCGAATGCTCAATTTTTAAGTTTCTTCCAAATGAAGATTTTGAAGGATAACTAACTAAATGATAATTTAAGCTAAATTTAAAATGAATATTTATTCAACTATTTGAATTCACAATATCTCACAAGTGATTTTATATACTGCGTATAATTTCTTCTAAAATTCTATTTTTTCAAATTTACTACTTTTTTTTTATCATCAAACGGGCCTCTATTCATATCAAAAGATTCAGGATCATTACATCATGCAAAAGGAAAATAAAACTGACACCAACTGAAACTTCAACAACTACGACTGTAACCCTATGGTGAGACTTTGAGACGGTCATCCCTGAGAGAGCAACACGAATCGCTAATCATGTAGTGGGCTTGACACAGCCAAACCTATTCTCATAGATCTAACCATACCCAATGACATAAAGATAGGCAAAAAACTCAAACAAACTGTCAAAACCAACAACAAAAGTGGACACTAGAAAACAAATAACAAACAGATAAAAACTACAAGAAAAGCGTTCACGAACTCTAGCACCTCGTACATCCCATGGTGGTGGTTCAGGATGAGGTCTTACCACCGGTACCATGCTAATTGATACTCCGTGACCTTTGTCTGCCAAAGGCCATGCATCAATCCTCCGTCCCTGCATAACCAAACTCATCCCTGCTTCATGCAACCAGAGTAAACGGATAGGCGGCGCTGATCTTCTCCAACGACGACAGCAATACATCATCCTCGAACCTTGACCACAACGCCGATCTCCTCAAGCCATGACAGCAAATCCGCCCTTCGAGTATGAAGCACAAACAATAGCAGCCGTCCTTCGATTAAAATCGAAGACGGAAATAGCGGCCGTCCTTCGATTAAAATCGAAGACGGAAAAAGACTCCATCAAAGAAATCATTTACTAATTCTCCGTTTACGAGTTTTATTCAAAAACTTTTTGAACAAGAAAAATGTAAATTGATCATGCTGGTGGAGAGAGAGTGAGGAATTACGAAGTACATATTTCAAATTTACTACTTAAAAAAGGATTTTCTCACCTTCCCCTCCCTCTCCCTTCCAATTAAGTTCCAACAACTTACCTTTAAAGTCTTTCCCTTCCTTTCCTCCCAAACTCCCACACATACACTTAATTAATTATCCTTCAAAAAATTCCAATTTGGAAGAACTTAAAAATTAAACATTTGAAGAGTTTTAGAAGCTGGCAAAAATCCTTCAAAATTATTCCTCCCCATTTTTTTCTCCCAAACAGAAAATTGAGAGTCATGAACCCTCCTCACCTTTCATCTCCACTTCATAATTTAACTCTCAAACGTACACTTAATGGCGTACAAGTCTACACTTTCGAATTCTCTTGTTGGTTGCAGATTTATTCCTGAAGTTAACAAGTCTTTGATATTTAAGGACATTTCATTGGAAATCATACTTTCCGACAGACAATTATGTGCCGGCAACATCTCTCCCGGTGAATTAGTAGCCGGAAAATATAATTTTCGATAAATAAATTCCTTTAATCACAAAGATTTACTAGTTACAAGGACAAATATATATAGTATGCAACTGACTAAACTTTCACGATCAATAATGGATATAATCAAAACCTACGGGATTAAATTCACAATTCTCACTTAAAAATTACAATAAGATATATGTGTCCCTGAGGAGGAAATATGTGCACCTTAGCCCTCGAGTATAGTACTCACTATATAATGTACATGCTTTCTAGCATATAAAGATTATTAGCTTAATATATTTTTAACTATCATCATTTTTTCCTGAAGAGAGGTGCTTTTTAAACTTAATTCCCAATTAAGGGTACTTTGAAACATATTTTCCAAACTATGATAATTTTCGCCATTTCATGCTTTTTTTATTATCAAAAATTGAATCAAAATTTATTTTCCACCACACCTATATTTTCTGAACCATTCCGAATTTTATTTTGGGGTTTTCACAACAATATTACTAAAATAAAACATATTTACATAAATATGATTTTTCATTATTACATTGTGGTGTTGTGGTAACTTAAGCTCAAAACTTGAACATGAATTACTATGATTTCATTACTACTCTAGTTACTAGTCATATTTTTGTAAATCATCTTTATTTTGGGTAATTATTTCTTTTATTTTTGAGGTAATATATATAATGACTATAAGTCTATAACAATAATGATGGAAAGGTTTCCTATTAGTGAAAAATGGAATTCGTGATCCGAAAACTCTTGTCTTGGAACAATGGTACTGATTGATATTAGCCTGCAATTTGAGTGCGTTGAAGGAAATTAACCTAAAATTTCCACTGATAAACGATGATTATTTACACTATTATTTGGGAATTAAGGACCTGATCAATGAAATTTAATTTATTTGGCGAGGAAGGGATAAAGGCAGGCATGGAAGAAAGAGTTGCTATAGTGATTTGGCTCAATCTTATTGAATGTTTAACATGAATGTATATAAAGAGAAATATCAAAGCACATAGCAACAAGGATCCGTGGCGCAATGGTAGCGCGTCTGACTCCAGATCAGAAGGTTGCGTGTTCGATTCACGTCGGGTTCAAACTCCCCGAAATTAATCGGATCCCACTTTTTTGCCCATTTGTTTTTGGAGGCTTTATATGTGAAGTAAGCGAACCCGTGTTGTTTTCAAAGCCCATGTAATAATTAATCAAAACGTATGGTCTTTTACTGTTCATTTGATATTGTCTTACAAATTCGACCTTATTATTAGTATTTAAAACATACAAAATGAGACGAAGTATATACACAGTAAAATACGCCTGTTTTTAGTTTGGAGTAGTTTAGAAGAATATTATAATCTGAAGAATGAACAATCTCCTTTTCAATAAATTCAATCATTAATTATTTGTATATGATCCATACCAGATGTGAAAATAAAATCATCACAATAGGGTTACTTTTCGAAGGGTAATAAAAGGGTGCTTACATAATTGTTCTCACTACGTTTTTTTTCGACTTAGGAAAATGGTCGAATAAACCTGGTAGATTCATCACTTAAACTAATGTACCATAGTCTACAAAATTATCATGTAAACTCATTTACTCTTTAAAAACAATCACTGCAATCTAATTACCTGAAACTAACCTTTTATAGGAAGATACAAAATAATCATTTACCTTCTCATGTTTTTTTGTTTCTTACCACTCTCACAAGTACTCTCACATTTTTGGATTCGAAATGTTACAGTAAAAATAGTTTCATGTTGCACTCGGATATGCAACCTAGCATGGTCGCATTATTGTAAATACTTGTGAAAAATCGTATTACATTTGTCTAGTGCAATATTGTTTTGGTGCAACATCATCAAATTTTCTGTAATACGAAACAATTTTAGAGCGACATTGCAAACTAGGTTATATCATATTGTAACATTGAGCTATTTTTGGTGCAAAATCGCAAATCAAATGACTAATATGCATTCTCATTTCTCACTTTAGATGCATTTCCCACTTGAATCAAATTATATATGTATGTGTGTATTATCTATATACATACATACATACATATATATAGAGAGAAGGGGCGATTAAAGGTGGAAGAAAATTTTTGTAGGAATTTAGGATGTTTTCTTTTGGACTGAAATTTGCTGGTCTGGTCTGGTCTGGTCTGTTTAAGTCTGGTCTGGTCTGGTCTGGTCTGTTTAAGTCTGGTCTGGTCTGGTCTGAACTGGTCTGGTCTGGTCTGGTCTGGTAAACGTCTGGTCTCTGTGTATTCTATAACTACGGAAGTCTGGTCTGGTCTGGTCTGGTCTGTTTAAGTCTGGTCTGGTCTGGTCTGGTCTGATCTGTTTAAGTCTGGTCTGGTCTGGTCTGGTCTGTTTAAGTCTGGTCTGGTCTGGTCTGGGACTGAAAACAGTCCAAAAAAAAACATCCTTACTACCAGGAGATGGAGGCTGGGATGGGATGATAACGAGTGGAAAGAATGAAGAAAAAAGAGTAAACAAAGAAAAGGAAAAAAGAAAGAAAAAGTCAAATTTGCTAAGAGAGTTGGTTTCTAGTAAACCTCATTATATTGATGGTTTTTACACAGTAAGTGTGTTTAAGTGACAATTTATTAATAGATGAGTTAATGTGATGGATTCATAATAATTGTAGGGCATATGTGACCCTTTTTTTAGACTTTGCTCTTCTCCAATTATTGTTTCACTTTCTATTTAAAATTCCATTTCACAAGTCAATATGTGCAAATTAATTAGATATTTTTACTCATTTCGTATATATCAATTTTTTAGAGTTGTTCAAATTGTTGCACAAAAAATAAGAATAAGAAACCAAATCTAGAAACTCGCACGGGTAGCTTAGTTGGCCGAGTCGTGGGAAATTTGGAACTATGACCAAGGTTCGAATCCTCGCAACGACCGAGTGGAGGTCACAGAATCTGAAATAAGGCTGGACCTCTGGTGCGCACGGCTGTATGAGTCTACAACCACTCTGCTGACTGAGTCACTGTGACTAACATCCTCCCATGTGCTATGTCGGGGCGTGGGGGGCCTTGGGGTTGGGGATTAACCTTTTTTGGAACTAAGAAACGAAATCTAGAGCTACATTGATAGAGAGCTATGACCGAATACAGAAAAACTCACTTAACGCAAAGTTACGTCCTATGACAGTTGTGTAATTTGTCTCAATATCTCGACACTAGCTAATAGTAGGAATTATATGAAATTATGAAATCATTATTAAGCCACAGTCTAACACCGCCTAAAGTTAAACGGCATTTCCTCCAAATAATGAAATCTATAATAAGTAATACAATTCGAAGCTACATTTAGGGAAAGATTTAGACACGTGTCAATATACTAGCAATCATCCACGGAACATTTAAGGCTTAATTTCTATTTTCGGAGTAATAGTAAATTACTCAACTCCGTAGTAGAAGTATTTACAACGTACTAAACTACTACAAGTACGTGTTTCTTTAGAAAAAGAAAATAACTAGGGACCCACTAAAATTAAATATCATATTTATTTTAGAGTGCAATAACTTTTTTATTTTTACTCTGAATGTTACAAAATATATCTTAAAATTCATTACTTTTTATTATCTTTCATATGACACCAAAATATATAAAAATAAAAAATAGTTTATCACTTTAAAAAAATATCTATTTTTTGTATGTGTTATATCTTTTTTCATTTGTACTCCAATTTTTTCATATAACATCAATGTTGCATATATAAAAATACAAATAAAAAGTAATTTCATCAATTTGTGCAGTTTAGAATCGTTTATTATCGTGCACATGATTAATCATGAGTGATAGCTTAGAATAAAGCCGCACAAACTTCATCACTTTTGTTTATTGTTTTCTTTTTTGCGCTAGAATGTGTGCATTTTATTGTTAATAATAAAAAGTACTACGTATTTTTCATACAATTTTTCTATATTTCAACAGATTAAACGAATTCAGTCGTTTCAGCCAAAAGTTCATCAATTTGAGTAGATCTAGACAATTTGTAGTCGATGTTCTTTAATATATTGAATTGACTGGGGTTACTATAGAGGATACCATTTTAGCTATTTCCTATATCAATTTTCCTTATTTTTTAATAACATATTTTTTAAATATAACTCTTTCATATTCAGCGTAATCAGCCAATTCAGTTGCTTCTGGCAAAACTTCATCAATTACAGTTGATTCACTCAATTTTGATGTTACCAAATGGGCTCTACTTGTTTTTAATTTCTTTCCATTTTTCCTGTCACGTTTCATTTAAATAATCATAGAGTTAGTCCTAATTTATAATTGTCGAACTAATTGAAAATTGTGTTATACATTTCTATAATGCAAACAGCATAAGTCAATGAAAAATAAACAAAAGTATTTTAAAAAGTGTATCTACAGATTTATGGAATTTTGGCTTGGCTGATTCTACGGATTTGTAAAAAAAATGTATTTGAATTATATTTTATTGATATGATTATGAAAATATCACAAGGAAAATAGTTAAAATAGTCCTCTATAGTAACTTCATTCAATTCATTCATAAAACTAACTTCAACCTTACTTATTTTGATTAATAATCCATTAGCGCGTGAAGTAAAAAACTACGCGTTTGATAAAAATGATGGCCGATAAGCTGAATATATGGGTTACCAACGGGTCTAAACAGACTCCAAATGTCACAAAACTACATGTTTTGATAAAACTACCCCCATCTCGCTAAGATTGTCTCATTTTTCATTTTTCGTGGAATTCTACTAAGATTGCTTCATGTCAAATTTCGTAAAATTTGTGTTGTTCTAAATCTTTTTTACTTTATTTTTAATTTATCAATTATATATCAACCACATAAACTTATTTTTTTAAATAAATGTGTCACACTCTCATGTCCCTATGTCAGTGGGACAAAGGTTGTATCACATTAAAATAAATAGAGGAATTTATTTTGGTGGGACCCTTATTGATTCTAATTGAACACAACAAAATTTCCATGATTTATAATTATATTTTTAAAATTTTGAAAGCAATATTTTGAGTAATTCTCTGTAATATACATACAGTGTGATATATAATGACCAATAAAAAGCTACTACGTATTATAAATTAACTTTAGTACATGTTTTCGATCTAAATGTAAAAAACTTTTAATCTGACCAGACTCGGTCAGATCAGATAAATCAAACAAAAAATCAATCCAATTAAAAAAAAATTAATAGAGTCCTTCCTAAAATTTAGATTATAATTCAATATATCTTCTTAATATATTCAGAAGTAAATTTTGTAATTAATTAGCTTATTATGGAGTTGATCATTCATATTTTAAAAGTATTCATGAGTTAATTTTTATTTTTCGCCATAAAATGAGATTATCACACATGATTTGATACTAAAATGCAAAAAGAGTTTTTAAAAATTATACAAGCTGAAACCTCCAAAACTTATTCCTTGACAACGATCCAATTGAGAAAAACAAATCTTACAAACATTTCAAAATCATGAATATGAATTTTATTCATGTATGAATTTATGGAATGAGTTCATTCAACTTCATAAAAATAAAGGTAAGATGTGTTTAATAGTAATACCGCATGTGTTAAAATTTGACAAATACAAAGTTGTCGTTGTGTTAATAATGCTATCTTAAATTTATGCAACTAAAATTAAAACACAAACAAATTTGACCCTCATTTTGAAAATGAAAAATTATCACAATGCTCATGATACATCTAACTAAAAATTAACTTTCACTTTCATGGGATATAAATAAATCTCGATATAATAAAAACCAAAAAATGCAATGACACAGGTAAAATGTTCACCTTTCTAATTAAAGATATTTCCAATTAGATTCAAATTTTTTATCTCATTTATGAAAGTTAAAGATACTTTTATTGTAGTGTATGTATTAATACAATCTTGATATATTTTGGCCAAGAGTTTCAACTCTCGAAAAGTTTTATTAATTACATATATAACAATGATATCGTGATGACACTAAAAGTGATGTTTAAGAGCTAGATAAATAAGATGGATTTTGTTTAAAAGGTACAAATAATTCTATTACTCGATCATGGACATAACTTTAATATAATACTATATGGTCATGAAAATCGAGATCATTTTTTGTTTCTGAATATGAGGCATTGACCTTTTTATCTTTCGTTGCATAATTATTTGACATGTTTATATTTCAATTATACCTACCTCTTGATGTGGTGAGAATCTTTTTATAGGTTTTATTCATCTCACCTTTTAGGTAAAATTGTCTATTAAAAAATTAAAACATTCAACTTTTCTTCATTCTATAACAATTGTTTTACTTAATAAGATAATATACTCCTTCAATAATCAAGTTAATGAAAAATAAATCGATCACTTTTCATCACAATATGTAGCCTATTTTCACCGGCATCGCCTTCATTAAAATCTGAATGTCACAAAAGTATATATTCTAAAAGACGATTTTGAAAATTTCAAAAACCTAGAAGGGCTAATATCTTAAAAATAATTGAGTAGCGACTACACTCATTTTTAGATAAATAAATTACAAAAATGTGTAATTAATTTTGAAAAAAGCAGTAAGTCACAAATGAAATTTAATGGATAAAAATAGGTATTGAGTATTATCTTTTTGTTTAGATTAAAATAAATTAATTTCAATTTGATGCAACTCTGAGTTATAAAAAGTATTATTTTTTCATTGGAAAATATAGACCGAAAATAAGTTTACATAATCAGTTAAAAAAAGGCACACTCAATAAATTAGAATATGCATTTGAAACCATTGTTATAGTTGATTAAATAAATGATTTTTCGTTAGTAATACTAAAAAGTGATTTTATCCCGTGCAAGGCACGGGTAAAGATACTAGTTAAGAACAATCTAACTTCACTAAAAAAAGAAGACATCACTAAACCTAATAAGTCGGAAAGAAACTTAGCTACAATAGCTCATCATTAAAAGTTTAACTAAAAAGTCTTAAAATAGGGAACTCAATTTGTTAAATCAAATAAAGGTGTTAGAAAAACAATATCAAAAGAGTCCGTATACTGTGCAACCGGTGCATGGTGAGCATCATGCACCCATGGTTATATGAAATGTAACTCTTGTGATTCGAGATGTAACTTCAAGTAAATCAAAATGTAAATTGCACTCATTCATATGTAACTCGTTGAAATGTAAATTGTTTTGATTCAAATGTAACGTGGGAACAAATCTGATATAATTTGTGAGTGTAACTTTAGCCTATTCAAATGTAACTTGGGAATAAGGAGATGTAACTTGTGAAATCAACATCCAAGAGAATGGAAAAATTCAGATTAATTTGAATTGGGATGGAATAATACGTTGACCTCCTAAATAAAATGAAAAGAATTTGCTTTCAGTTAGATCCATATTTAAACATTCATATTAGATGTGAAATCAAAGCAAAGGAAATTGCTTTTTTGTCCTAAAAGAGACGTGGCTTTGTACGTAGTTGAGAGTGAGTTTCAAAAGCAAAGAATCTAATTAATTTCTTACTAGGTTGAAGAGCTTGAGGAAGATGATCGATGTTCAAACCTGGTGTTGCTTTGATTTGCCGCGGCGGAAGATGGTCGATGCTCTGTTGTTTTCTTTTTTAGGACCCGGCACACCGTCCTCATGGTGTGCGGGTTGTAGGATATCAAAAGGGAATTTAGTCACCCAAAACGTCATATTATTCACAAACCACAGTACACAAATCGCTACTCATGAAAAGATTGACCAACTTAGTATATTCCTATCCTACGTGAACTGAAAATAATCAGATCGATTTGATTCAGTCTCTTAAGTCTAATTTGGTATTGTTTAATATGGTCTCATGTATGTGTATCGTATTATTGCCCGAGTCTAATACAATTTGGACTGATTTGTTCAAATCTTTTTTTTTATCTAGTATGATATTGTTTCTGAGTGAAAGCTTAAGTCCATGAAAGCTTCTTTGATTTCAGGATTATATGTTACTTTATACGGAGTATATATTAATGTCACCTTAAGTCCTTGACCGGAACCTTGCACACTTATCTAATTGCCGTTGATAGGGGCGGAGTTAGGGGGCCAATCTAAGTCCTGAATCATCCCAAAAAATGGCTCATTTTTTAACATGAAAAATTTTGAGTACTTTTTTTGCTAAAGGGTCAGGCCCTCGAATTAACTTAAAAAGTGCAATAATGATTTGATGCTTTCAATGTGTGCTAATATTGTCAATATCTATATGGATTCCAATTATGCTAATTAGTTATAGGGACAATAGAAAATATGTGATTTCCTATATTTTCATTTTGTGTGGTTCATACAAAAGTCGAAAATCTCAGCTTCAACATGACATGTCGTTCTTTTCTCTTCTAGTGAATGTGAATACATTGTAGTTACGAAAGCTTTCAAGGAAACCATTTGGCTCAAATGAGTTTTCTAAGATTGATTTTCTAAATTCGAATTGTTGGTACGTAGGAAATGAATATTCTAGAGAGAGAACAACAACATTTTAGTAAATATAGTGGCAAAATGTAGAATTACAGGGGAGTTGATGTCCTATTTATTGACGTTTATAAGAAACGTATGTTCATCTCCATATTTGATTTGACAACTTTGATCCTTCTCGTCTCATTGATCAGTTGACCGAATAGGTTATACGCTTCATGGAGCGCTTCACCAGGTGTGGCTGTGAACGAATCATAAGCAGCCAGAACGTTTGGTTTCTTCGTCTTCAGTCCGAGATCAGTTCCTTGCATCAACTTCTTCACTTCATCCCACATTTCCTTGGCTGTTTCCATACTGTCAATCAGAATGTAGATGTCATTTGGGATTGCTTGCAGTAGGAAAGTCTTAGCCATCAGATCAGCTTTCACTCTTAATCTATCTTCATCATTGTACTCAGCTCCAGTCTTCTACCTTCTGGCCAGGGTAACTAGAGGATTGTTCACATCATTTCCCACAACGTTCATCCAGATTTCAGCCGGTCCTTGGTTCAGTGATTCAAGCATAGCAGATGAATTGTCCTTACTCTCTAGAAAGTTTAGAAACCATGTCTTCCACATCTGATATTCTCCTCTTCTCAGAATTGTTGGTCTACTTTCATTTCTAAGAGATGAAGCGTCCATCTTTGTTGTTTCCTTTAAGAGTTGACCGTTCGAGTGTTTGATCAGATAAAAATGATTTTTTAAGTCAGAATATTGAAAACCTAGATTCGAGAAGCAGAGTTCGAGAAGCAAGAGTTCGAAGAGTTTGCTATCGAGAAGCAGTTTTCGATAAGCAATATCGAGAAGTTTGCTATCGAGAAGCGGGTCATCAAGAAGTCAGATTCGAAAACCAAAGTTTGAAAACTTGGTTTATCGAGAAGCTGATTATCGAGAAGCCGTGTCGAGAACCTGCAATTCGTTAAGCAATTATCGAGATATATATATCGAAAACTTGTTAATTATCGAGAAGCAAAGCTCGAGAACTCAGTTCGAGAACTATGATGTCGAGAACTTGGTGTCGAGATCCTGCAAATTAAAAAAATCAGTTTTTAACAAATCTTTCAGGTTTTCTGCAAAGTCCTTGATGTCGAGAACCTTCCTGTATAGATTTCCTGTCGAAAAACCTTCAACAATGTCGAGAACCCTACTTTCCGATATCAAGATATCGAGAAATCAAAATCTAAAAAGTTAATGAATCTGAAACTTAAGATATACTTCTTGCTCGTTTTTCAGAGGCGATTTCAGCAGTACATCTTTTAAAATGTTTCATTAAAAAATGAGATTACAACGATTAAAAATGCAAAATATCTAAAAGCAGAAAACAGAGTTCTTCGAGGTCTTCTTCGCGGATGATCAGTACTCGAGCAGGCTCTGATACCAGCTATTGGTCCCTTGAAACTGTAGACTAACTAATAGCTAGAGGAATCCATCGATAAACAGATAAGAAAGATATCAAACAATGATCGAAAGAATATCGAGAACAGAAAAATCTTTCTTTCTATTATATCAAGAAGTATATAGAGTGATTGCTGAGAAAATGGAATGTTTGACCTTAGGACCTGTACACTAACGAGCATATTTATAGGCGTAGTGCAGGTTCTAAATATGTAACCTAGGAGTTTGGGCCTAAAGCCCTTTTTGGGCCTTATTCCCTTACTACCTATTTATTACATCATAATAAATATTACTAAAGGTAAACCTATTCTATTTACTACGTATTTAACAAGACTTAAAGACAAGCTTGATTCACAATAAATATTCCTAACAGATGAATATATAGGTACGACGTCCTTTGATTGTATCAAGCAACGTAAAGAGGCTAAAATCGTTAAATGGATTTCTCCAGAACCAGGATACTTTAAGCATAGTTGTGATGGCTCTAGTCAAGGAAAGGGAACAGAGGTCGGGGATGGTGGGCTGATACATAATCATAAAGGAGAATGGGTTAGCGGTTTTTGTATTAATATTGGGAATTCTGATAGTTTTAAAGCAGAACTTTGGGCTTGAGACAAGGTTTGTTACTAGCAAGGGAGCTAGATCTTAATAGAGTTATTGTTGATTTTGATTCTGAGAGCATGCTCAACGCTGTTAATAAGAGCGATGGTTGGAACAGAAATAGTATAGGGGTGCTTGTTCGGAATTACCAGGAGCTTCTTGGAGATAAAATGTTTGTCACGGTTCAACACATTTTTCGAGAAGGTAATAGAAGTGCTGATGTTTTAGCTAATGCGGCTCATGCAGCGCCTCCGGGACTTACTATTTTTCGAGGCACTTTACAATTTTTCAGGAGGCTCTTGCATGGATAAAAATTACTCTTTTTGAGGATGCTAATAGTCTAAAGAACATTATATTTTAATTTCTTCTTTTTTGTTTGTCCTTCTTTTCCGATGTATTAAAAAAAGCTTAGTATGATTGACCAAAAATCATATAGAAATAGACCTAATAAAATCAGTTCATATCTTAATTGATTGCTTGGAAGGCTTTTAATTGTACTCATTTCAGTTCAAATTTAATAAAATCATACTCCATATCAAACAAAATTAGATCCAAACAATAGTAATGATGTTTTCTTTTGGACTTTTTTCAGTCTCTGACCAGATCAGACCAGACCAGACTTAAACAGACCATACCAGACCAGACCAGACTTAACCAGACCAGACTAGACTTGGATAGTTATAAAATACACAGAGACCAGACGTTTACCAGACCAGACCAGACCAGTTCAGACCAGACCAGACTAGACCAGATTTACATAGACCAGACCAGACCAGCAAATTTCAGTCCAAAAGAAAACATCCTAAAACAAACATAAAAAATACCTTTATCTGACTAGACGTGCTCAAACCAGAGTATATCAGATAGACTTAAGATCAACTAAACAAACTAGACTAAAAAAAACTAGACTAAAAAGTTACAAACCAATTAAAACATCCCAATTTAATTTTGAACTGATAATACCTTTTTTTTAACGAAACCGGCTTAGTATATTATAGCAAAACGGACCAAAACGACCAAACTAAACGAGATAACAGGATGACAACAAGTCTCCTGTCTACCGTCTGCCCAAGGACCAGACTTTGAATTAATCTCCTCCGTAGAAGCCATATAATTCGCTGATCTCGCTTTGGGCTTACAAAAGCCTATGACTTGTAGACATGCCACCTCAGTACCTAATTTAGTTTCCAAAGTATTCTTGCTGGAAAAATACAGCATAGTCAAAACAAAAGCAACATCCGAAACGTGGAAAATGAGTAAAGCAAGATAACTAAAATAAGAAAAAACAGCACCCAGCACAAATGAACTCAACATCATATCTTCTGGCGGGACTGTAGACCAGCTCCCGCCTCCTCCCCGTTTTTTGGGAGATCCAGAGCCATATCCTCCTTGTCAGCAGCCTCACGTGCCTGATCCTCCCACATACGTCTCCTCTTCAGCTCACCTACCAGACTTGCCTCCTCAAGCTCTCCTGGAAATGAAAACTTTCCCACCCCATCCTTAGAGCTCTCCATCCTCTCATTCGAGACCATCTCCTGACTTGAACTCATCATGCTTGACAGGTGTTTGTTTCCACCAGATGAGCTTTCTTCCATAATCAGCCATTTACTGCTCATAGCTTGTTTCGCTTTTCCTCCGCGCGCCCTAAGCCACGGCCCAAAAGGTTTGGTCTTGGCTTCCTCTCCCTCCTCGTATAGCAAGGGACAAAATTTTTCTGCATGCCCAATCATACCACAGCAGAAACAGAAATTTGGCAATTTTTCATACTTAAAATCTACCCAATATCCATCCCCCTTACTCTTCTTCAATGTGGTCCCGATGCGCAAAGGTTTGCCCGTATTCATCCGAACCCTTACCCGCATATAAGCCTCCTTCTTATTACTAAACTTTTGTTCATCCCAAGAGATAAATTCCCCCAGATAATTGCCTATCCTCCTAGCAGTTCCCAAATTCTCAAAATCATATGGCACATTATGAACCTGTACCCAGATCTCAAATTTATCAAGTATCATTTTAATCGGGATATCTCCCGGCTCAACCGCTTTCAGCACAATCAAACTTTGATCAAATAACCATGGCCCATTTTCAAGAACTCTATTCATATCAACAATATGAAAAAACTTAAACAGATACCTCCTTTCGCCAAGTTCTTGTATGGTAATTCCCCTACCCGGGTGCCACAAATCAGCCATAAACTTCCGGAAGAAGGTGAAAGGGATAGTTTTATCCGTGAGAACCACTCCGACCACCAGATACTCTTTCTTTCCTTCCCCTGCCGTTGCTGTCCCCTCTTCCTCGTCCTCAATCAGCAGCACTTCATCCATCCCGCCGAGTCCCAGATTGTCATATTTATCAATGAGCCTTCCAACCTGTTCGTCTGCCTGGCTTCCTCCTTCCCGCCGCCCGCCGTCTTCCCTGCGATAGCCATCGTCCACGCCGTCCCTCTGCCCTTCCTTACCAGCAACCACGTCTCGCCCAGACTGCATCTCGATCTCCTGAAGCCCGCAGCGCAGCGCCTCACGAGCCGGCGAAAGAAAATCCCTCAACGCTCGTTCGCTAGGGTACGAAACTGATAATACCTTAAAATATGCAAATTGCGTGCAAATATAAAAAATCGTGTACTACGGGGTATAACATTGTATAAAAAAAACTCTTGATAAAATCTATTAATATTGACAAAAATATATCATTTACATTTTATATCTAGAATAAGTAATATAACCTCTACAATGACTTTGGTACTCGCACTATATGATACTTTAAAGTGCTTTTTGGTGTAATAAAAAATTAAAATAAAAAATAAAAAAATTCAGACTTTAGTACTACGATTTAGAATTTTAGATACTTTCTCGAACGGCGTTAATTTTTCATAAAAAATATCGATGACATAAGATATATTAATAATCACGATTTGCAATTATTCGAAATTTGAGATTTTCCGGGGATGTGTGTGGTTTAAATAGGGTGATTATTTAATTAGTGTTTAACTGTATGATGTTTTCACTTGGACATAAATTTTATAATTTAGTCGGATATGTAAGGGTGTTTCAAATCGGATTAAATATTTTAAATTGAAGTATTCTAGTTCAATCCGATAGATTTTGGATTATTGATCTTTAAATTTAGTATGATCTATTTAAAATCATTTAAAATCACTAAGAAAATGTTGATAATTAGTGGCAAATTGTTCAGAAGTTGAACAGTTGAACTTGAAACGCGCTTATATGTTGAGTGTGAATCAAAATTATTCGGACGAAATGGATAGTGTGGATGTTATTATAAAAAAGATAGATTAAACCAAAAGCTCTGAATTTGAGAAATACGGAGTATATAATAAAAGCCAGGCAGGAAATGATAAGGAAAGCACATACACACTCGAAATAGTACTCAATTATCTTGTTGGCCTCAACACAATGCCCAAGTGCCCAACTGTATTGCTCTGTCAATTCTCTTTTTCTCAAAATATATTACTCCCTACGTACGGGGTCTATTACTGTATTACTATAATATTCATAATAATAATAATTATTATATTACTATAATTGCCGCCGTCCTTTCCTTTCAAAAATGATATTGGGTTGGAACAAATTTCAAGAAATTAGTATTAATAAAATACCATGCATTCTCGTCATTGACACATACACCCCATTAACGATTTATCCAACTATAATCTAAAAGGTTTAATTTAGAATCTAAAAGTTTTAATGTGAAATAAATAAATACGGAGTAGCATTATGAATTGCAAGTACGTACTCATATTTTTAATTTGACGAACATCAAATTACACGTTTTAAAAAAATATGTACCCGATATTAAATGTACCAAACCTTTTACTAACTTGCATAAAATGTCTGTCATTAAAAACCACTCTCTTAATTTCATAAATTATTTATTCAATATTGGTATCACAGTTGCAAAAACTTTAACTGAATAACTGAATAATGTAAATGTAATTCAGCCCAAAATACTTCGCGATGGAATAAACAATACCAACTCATTAGTCTAAGAACGAAGAACTATTACAAATTTACAGAATGAAATATTCCATTCCAGCCAACCCAAACCATCACATGCATTACTCTAACATGCGAATACACCTATGGATAATATAATACTCCCTCCGTCCCAAAAACAACTTCCCACTTTCCTTAAATAGATGTCCCAAAATTAACTTCACACTTCAATACTTTTCTTATTTGGCAAATTATCTACATAAAAAAAGTGATAAACAGTGTCAAACAGTGTTTAAACAGTGCCAAACAGTGTTTAAACAGTGCAAAACAGTGCACTCTACAGTAAAGTCAAATTTATTTTCTAAAAGTGTGTGAAAGTCCAACCGGGAGGTTGTTTTCGGGACGGAGGGAGTATCTAATTATATAGTTCTTCGGACCCAACTTTGTGGTCCTCTTTCGTATTGAGGATGTTTTCTTTCGTTTATTTTCAGTTCTAGACCAAACTAGATCAAACCAAACCAGATCAGATTAAATAAGACCAAACTTCTGTAGTTATAAAATACACAGAGACCAGACATTTACCAGACCAGGCCGGTTTAGACCAGACCAACAAATTTTAGTCCAAAAGAAAACATTCTCAATTGATGAATATAACAACTCCTAATCTTTTACGGAGTACCTTATATATCTAAGTTTTATCAGTTTTTCTTAAAAGTTTATAAAACTTTTAATGTAGTTTCTGAATATGTAAATTTTTTTTACTATAAATAATTTAAGCATTGATAAGAATACTTTATCATCGGTCAAACATCATAAACCGCAACGAGATCAAATGGAGACTAGTACACTTTTGTACGTATTTAATACTAATACAAAATTGTATTACGTAGTACTTGTTAAGACCCGGGATTCCATCCTAAAAGGTCAACCTGATAGGAGGAGTATCCCAAAGCCTTATATAGTGTTTTATTA
The DNA here is from genome assembly GCA_945859915.1 of Cuscuta epithymum. Taxonomy (NCBI): domain Eukaryota; kingdom Viridiplantae; phylum Streptophyta; class Magnoliopsida; order Solanales; family Convolvulaceae; genus Cuscuta; species Cuscuta epithymum. The sequence continues at coordinate 1,876,736 of CAMAPF010000137.1, forward strand.
TTTTAATTTATAGTTTTCCGGTGTGGGACAGATGCTTCAACACGCCCCCTCAGCCCGCACCGGGCTGGACAATATTGCGGTGTATAAATTGACCAAACAGGACCTTAGCAAGCTACCCGTAATCATGAGTGTTAAACAAGCATTCAAACCACAACCGAAATTGGCTCGGATACCATGTTAAGACCCTGGTTTCCATCCTAAAGGTCAACCTGATGATAGGAGGAGTAGTCCAAAACCTTATACAGTGTTTTATTATTTTATAGCTTTCCAGTGAAAAATACTTCAACATTACTCACTCTCCACTACTATCCTCGAGCCTTTATTAGCTTGATTATATATATCCAAATCGATCTACTGCTTCTCGATCTCCTCTGAATTCTAGTATTGACTTTGTCTATATATATAACAAGACACCGGTGGGTGTAACTCAACTGGTAGCGAGGGAGTGCCACAAGGGTTAGGTCTCGGGTTCGAATCCCGGCAACTACGATAAAGGGTTCCTATGCTGAAAAATGCATAGGGCCTCTGCAAGTATCGGGACGGAGTCCCACTCTCTATCTATCAGGTTGTGATTATAGTCCAACTTACATCCTCTCATCGTACTGTCTGGTCGGTGTTGGGGGCCTCTGGGTGTCATCCTTTTTTTTATATATATATATAGCAAGACATCTATCTCTGACCTGTTTTAAGGTCGCTGCCGGCTTCGAGAGTGAGAGGTGATATAGCTATACATATAGAGAGAGAGTGAGAGAGAGAGAAAATCAACAATTTATAGGGTGGGTTAGAAGATGACAATGAGCACGGTTGATGACAGCAACGGCGGCGGTGGGGCGGAGAAGGCGGCGGGGTTTGGCGACACAACGTTGACAAAGGTCTTCGTTGGAGGGTTGGCATGGGAGACGCCCAAAGAAGCGTTGAGGGATCACTTCCACAAGTTCGGTGACATTCTAGAGGCCGTCATCATCTCCAACAAGCTCACCGGCCGATCCAAGGGCTACGGTTTTGTAAGCCAAAAAAAAAAGAATAATATTTCATTTTCATAGGATTTTGTATCTTTAATTAATTCTTTACACGAAATATTTATTTATAAAAATCTGATATATATGTATGTCGATAAATCAAATGATTTGAAGGTGACTTTCAAGGACGCCGAGGCAGCCAAGAAAGCTTGCGAGGAAGCAACACCGATGATCCACGGGCGGCGAGCTAACTGCAATCTCGCCTCCCTCGGGGCTCGCCGCCCGAGACCGCCGTATTCTTCCACCACGTCTCCTCCCCCTCAAGGTACATAAATGTTGGGTATAATAAATATAAATCGGTATAATGTTACTCCGTATATGATATGAGTATAGTTCTTTGACATTAAGGTCGATCAATTATAGGATACTTTAATGTATGGATGGTTTCTAGCTTGTCAATTTTATTTAATTAAACTGTTACAATTAGTTAGTTCGGATGATATAATAATGTCATAAACGCATCATGGTATGATACTCTCAATTGTTAATAGTTCTATGCTTCATCCTCAACTAGTTAGTGAAACTTGTCGTAAATACTATGGAGTAATCATTCATCTTTGATCTTACAAACTGTGAGATTGAAGTTTGTGTAGAAGAATTTTACTATTAAAAGTGAATCGGTAAAATTTTCCGAATAATAAAAAAGGATGATTGGATGGAATAATTTATATAGTAGTGGAAAATTTTGCTTGAATAAGGAAAATATATAATGACAATGATGATAACAATGATAATAAATTAATAGTACGTGATATGAATGGTGAAGGACCCAATGTTGTGGGACCGAGGACGCTACCCGCAAATCACGTGCAATTCATCTATCAGAGCGGAGCATCTCCGCCGCCGCCGCCGCCACTTGCAACCAGCGTCGGTGGCTCTCAATTTCTTCATCCGAATCATCATCGCCAAGCTGTTCCCCTCTACGGGTATAGTATATGATGACTTGTTTCATGTTTTCACTTATTTTCGTGGTACGTTCAATTTTATGCTTTGACAATTTCTATTAGCAATTAATGTCGTCCTTTTTTCTTCTTTCAATTGGAATAGGTACCCAGCCAGCTACGTTGGGACAGACCTAAGCTATAATCACGTAAGTTTAATTTCCACCTCAAACCGACCTGTTTTTAGTTTTTAATCCATTTAAAAAAAAAAAGATAACAAATTTTTCCAGCAGTTGTTTGTTATTATTATGGAAAACAGTGTAATAATATTGTTAATAATCATCTTTTTTGTGATTGGGACATTAGTCTAAAATGATTCCGTTTATGTCTCTTTCAAATTGAGCTTCGTATATGTCGCTTTAAACTTTTCGATCCAAGAAAAGAATGTCTTCACTTTTCCATCTCTAGACTCGAATCTAACAGTTAGACTTCACATCTCTTGGTTTGTTGCAATTGCTAGGTGTAAAAATATGCACAAACATTTGTTCTTAGGTGCAATTGACCCCTTTATACTCTTAAAGCAAATTGATGAGTTAAAACCATTTCTTTTATGAATACATCTAAGTTTGGATCTAAGAACATAAAAAATCACATTGGCTTGTAAGGTTACGCAATATTATTGCCATATGTTCATACTTAATCTTAGTGCCGGTTTGGTAATACCAAAATCTTAGCGCAAAAGTGAGAATAATTTGTTAAAGTTTATGAAATTTTCGTCGGAGTGGCTGAATTGGTTGATTATGTTAATTTATGAAAAAGTTATATTTAAAATATACAATATGTTATTAATAAAATAACGAAAAAAATATATAAAAAAAGCTAAAATGATTATCTAAAATAATTTCAGCCAATACAAATAGAAAAGTAAGTTTGATAAACCTGATAAATAAAAAAACAGGATCACGAAATGGGCTTTAGGTCTTGCACATTAATTATTTGAAAAGCGACAATGAGCTGTAAAAAAGTATTCTTTGGTGGCATGCATAGCTAGATATTGTAGTGAACTGATTAAACTAACTTTGATGCAGAAGGTGGGGTACGGAGGTGGGGCCTACATGAACGGGCAGTTTTATCCAGGTCAGCAACAGCACATGATGGGTGGAAACGCCTTTGTGCCAGCACTGTACCCTTTGTACCAATTCCCCTACCACACAATGGGCCTTCCAGCCCATATGTATTATCCGACAACGTCTGGCCCACTTCCATCTGTTCCGGCCCTCTTCATCTCTAAAGCTCCAACACCAGGTACTCATCCTTAACTTTGCATTGTACTTCCTCCAATTTTATATGTTCTGTTCCAGATATAGCAAATATTGAATTTATATTTTTACTCAATTAATGGAAACTTAGTTTATTAAGAGCTCGTTTGGATTTCGCGGTTCGGCCTCCCACCCACTGCAATTTGCAGTGTTTCAAGTTTTGGGTGAATGGCGGTTCAGGCGAAAACGCCGCTAGCCAAACATACCCTAAATTAGAAATACAAACCTCCATTTCCATTGATAAGTTTGTATGAAGTATAAAATATGAAAAGTAAACTCGTGTGATTAAAAATTATGCAGAATATAGAGAAATAAATAAAACCATAAATTATTTACTTTAAAAGAAATATTGAGTAGAAATAAGAAATAAAAAGTGGTATAGTACATAATAATGGGGAGGCGTAATAAGTACTCAGTAAACATGTTTTATCCTTGGACAGTCAAACTCTTTTTATGGAAAAGGAAACGTTGGGCGGCAGTCTCACGTGGGATTTGGATCTCATCCACTGATCCACCCCATACCAGCTGTAAAAAATGCTAATTAATTAATTACTAAACATGGTTATGTTAATTAATTAATTACTAAACATGGTTATGTAATTAGGTTAATATATTATATATATACTCCGTATGCATCAATCAGCATGCATGACATTATCATGAACCTGGCCATGCGGAGTATGAAAAATGAATGAGCTGAGCGGAACTGAAGAGCAAATTAATCCCCAATTTTATTATTTCAGAAAAATCGGATCTTTGTCGTTAAAACAGTTCTTCCCTTTACACTTCAATTGGATACTATGTACATGTTATTGAAATTCATTTCATTATTTGTTTAGTAGAAAGATTAAATCTTTTCTTATTCTATGGTAATATTATTTTATAATAATTTTAAAGAAGATTATGGAAATGATTTTAGTGCAACAAATATATAGCTAGGTTGCACACGTACGATCTTCTTGAATACAAGTATATAGTATTCCGGTCTTATTTTGATTAACATGATTGTGTGACATAGGAATATTAGGTATTTTAATTTCTAATATATTAAATATGTACTAATATCATTTTAGTATATAAGTGACCTTTTTTATGAAACAACTGGGGTTCTATACATTATATGGAGTACTTCCTATAAGTTATACTCCCTCCGTCCCGAAATAAATATCCTGCTTTCCCAAAATGGATGTCCCAAAGTAAATGTCTCACTTCTTTAACTTACTTGATTTGGTAAACAAATCTATACCAAACAGTGTCAAACAGTGCAAAACAGTGTTAAACAATGTCGCTACTAGGGCTGGTTCGGTATGGCATACCGAAATTTTTACGCCATACCGCATACCGTACCGAAAAACCGGTATTTGTAAAAGTCATACCGTTACCGTACCGAAACTTTCGGTATACCGAATTTCGGTATACCGAAAATTCGGTACGGTATGTGGCCCATACCGTTTTATACCGAAAAACCACAACACTAAACTTGTAAAATGATTCCGTAGAAAGCATCGGCATAAAAGGCCTACCGAACATCCAAAAAAACTGATTTTAATATGCCGAAAGTAGTATACGACATCAATTACATAAGCTTTTACCAAAACTAAAACAAAATATTTAATCCAAAGTAGAAAATACTAAAATTATGCGCTACTATCTCAAGTCTCAACACAATCCATCTGCCAACTGCCAACGTTACAGTGATTGCATATTTATATGCTTTGAATGCTCCCATCTGTCAACTTTCTTGAACCTTTGGCACAATGATTCCAATAAATACTCCTCGTTTTAGGTGCTACAGGAGGCTTTTCTTTTGAAGATTCACGTGTTCGCTTCTGACTAGAAGTACCATTCTCTGTTTCAGATTCAATCTGGACTGGGCAGCGAGTGAGATGATTCAGATTCCATTAGCAATGCTGAAAATGTAACAAATATCATGTTAATCAATCTGAAAAATGACATTGACAAATTATTTAGCACGCTCGCATTATTGTCATTGACAAATTATTTGTTAATCATAGACCAGATTGTTAATCAATTATGCTTAGTACAAAATAGGCCTACTACCACCAGACTACCAGAGGAAGGGCTGAAAACCGGCTCTAGTTTGTGCAGATACATTCAGAGCTGGAGCTATAGATCAACTAAAGCCAAATGCAACCAAAGCTAAAATACCTTTCTATGGGATGTAAATCTTTTTCACAAACAATCCATTCATTATCTGTTTCACAAAGTTATCACTTTTCTTTCTTAAAGGTTTATTGTTTATATGCTCAACAGAGCTGTTTTATTGATCGGTTTTCTCAGTAATAACCTTGAGGCATATTCATTATACATTATACATTAAATCTTCAACAGAAAAGCCTCCTGTAGCACCTAATTATACATACACTTTAATTAAAAAAAATTATAATTGGAGTCTTATGAAGTTCTGTCAAAATAAGTATAGTTAACTAGTTGTACACAAGCTGGTTTCACCTGCAAAACATGTCTATGATGCGAGCGTGCTGAAGAAAGGAATGTACCACCTCATTCACAAAATTGATTAACATAGACCAGATTTTCAATTATTTGTTAAAATTGATGAACACAGACCAGATTGTTCATATTAACATTTGGTAATCAATTATTTGTTAAAATTGATGAACATAGACAAGATTGTTCATATTACCATGATTGAGAAGCTTTAGCAAATGATGGTCGCCCAAAGCTCCTTACTTCTTCAATGGCGTCTTCGTCACTTGTTCGCAGCTCTAGCTCGAACTCTCGAAGTCTTCTGCCGTTCTTGAGTGCTCGTCAGTCGTCACTCGTCCGCAGCTTCTTCTTCCACAGCTTCTTTGTTCGAAGCTTCGTCCTTGACACTCAATAGTCCGCAGCAGTGCAGCACCATCACTCGGTCACTTGGGAAGTTGGCAGAAGTGGAGAAGATAAACCTTGGCTCTAGTCTCTACTTTGATTTACCTGGTTAGGGATTTGGTCTCCATTTGGGAGAATGAAGAAGAACCGTAGTGACCTAAGATGGGTTTTTAAAATTTTGGGCCTTAATTTACCAATTTCATTTAATGGGTATGGTTGGCCCTAAATCCCTAATAACTTACAAATTCTAATTCGGTATTTAGGTATATACCGTACCATACCGAAAATTAACGGTATTTCGGTATATACCGAAATACCGAAAATTTAAAAACTGCATACCGTTACCGTACCGGAGTGACCCGGTATGGTATCATACCGTACCGAATTTTTCGGTATACCGAAAATTTCGATAAATTCGGTATTTTTCGGTACGGTATGGTCGGTATACCGAAATTTCGGTATATTTTCCCAGCCCTAGTCGCTACAGTATCAAACAGTGTCGCTACAATGCTAAATAGTGTCGCTACAGTGCCAAACAGCGTGCAGTCAAGTTCATTTTCTTAATTTGTGTAAAGAATACTTGGGACAGCTTCATTAGTGGTTGATACAAAATACTATCAAATTTGATAAAGAACTGGATAGTTGTGAAATTAAATTGACCCCTTCAAACAGGCTCTATAGTACTATCCTATATCATCCTTCATTCTTTTTTATTTGCAACATGTTAAATTCTACATTATTCACATGATCTACTTTGACTACGTTTTATTTATTAACTTATACTACATACGAATTATTTATTAAAAAAAATATTGTTCAATTTGTTTCATTACAAATTTTCAAAATCAATTTTTTAATTTTTTTACTAATAGAGAATAAGAGATATTGACGGTCAAAGACATGCGTTGGTAAATATGCAAAGTTGACTGTAGCAACTAGCAACTAAAAAGAACGGAGGAAGTATATATTTGGTAAGCTAAGATTAAGTAATATATAATAATAATATTAATATATACTGGAAATAATGTACGCTGTCTGCTTGAATTGGTTGTTTTTTTAACAATATAAATAATAATAATAATAATAATAATAGGTACAGTTGGCAATGTGGAAGGTTTGAAGCGGGTGGTGGTGAAGAGTACGTAGCTAATTAGTGATGCGCTGCAAATTGCAAATAACATATTATACCAAAGAAGAATTGAAGAGGATGATGATTATGGCTACTCAGAACTACACTATTATTATCAGATCTGCGGCGGCTCTTCTCATTTCTTCCTTTTTTTTATTTTGCGCTTCTACTGTTTACTATCATTCAATTGTTTCATTTTATTTTTGAAATTTCAATTGACGGGGATAAAAAGAAATTATTGTTATGATAAGGCAGCGGATAATTAATTATTAGGTACTATATATTCATTGTTGTTCTATATATACTTTCTCTTTTAATTACTCGTCTTAAATAAAATGAGGTATTCATTTTCTTAACCCGGTCATTATTAAAATTCTTACCTATGGCACATTGTTTTAAAATCATGCCGATGGATGTAGCTCAACTGGTAGATAGAAGGTGCACAGGGGTAAGTTTCGGGTTCGAATCCCGACACGCAACTCCGTTGAGAGGTTACTGTGTGAAAATGCATAGAGTCTCTGCAAGTACAAGGGCCCGAGCCTCACTATCTACATGTCAGCTTGTGATTAAAGATCAATTTACATCCTCCCAGTAAACTGTTGAGTCGGTGCTGGGGGCTTGCGGGGATGGGGTGTCATCCTTTTTTTTTTTAAATCATAAGTGATCCTCTCTAAAGACTCTTAAGGATGTTTTTACTTGGACTGTAATTTGTTGGTCTGGTCTAATCTGGTCTGGTCTGAACTAGTCTGGTACTCTGGTCTGGTCTGATAATGTCTAGTTTCTTTGTATTTTTATAACTATCCAAGTCTGGTCTGGTCTGAACTGGTCTGATCTGGTTGATCTGGTTTGGTCTGGTCTGGTACGAATTACCGTCCTAGTAAAAAAACATCCTAAGTTCCTAACTGACGTTTGAATTGGTTCAACTGTTCAAGTGATCCTATATTCACTTGGGACTTAAAGTAGAAATTTCGAATCATCTCATTTGGTTATCTTTATTACGAGTATGAGATTACCGCACAAAACTAATTTGGGTACAACGTATAAGATATATATACTCCGTCTATAGCTGTTTGAATCAAGTTTTCATATTGTTAGATAATCCTATATTAGCGTCATGTCGGAAAATGATACTCCGTTTAATAATAAGTGTCCTTAAAGTATCTTTCTTCTTTGATACGGAGTATCTCCAATGTTAAAAGGTGAGTGATGCATACATCATATGCGTCATTATTCCTCATTAAAGACATAGATACATAAAAATTAATAAACAAACTATCTTTCTTTTTATTTGAACGACCTCATGTCACATATGTATCCTCTAGCATGGGAGATAATGCTTTAAGGAATGTAAGTAAGATCATCATCATTAGGTTCTACTATCTTTAAATGGTAGATTCTATGGTACCCAAAAGGTGAGTAATGTTCTTGTCCATCCGTAGGGACAGAACCCGCCGTCCGGCAGTTGCCATTTGGAGCTCTTTCCGGTGGATTTTTTTGCTGAAATTTTTTGAGCATGTTCTTCAAGAAGTCTAGTTTATTCATGCCAAATTTCAACCGGTAAGACATTCAAATGATTTTTGGAAGTTAATTGCGCACTTTATTTACATATAAAACGCAGTTATCTTCCAAAGATCATTTGAATGTCTTCCGGTTGAATTTTTAGCTGAAATTTGGTATGGATAAACTAGATTTCATGAAGAACATGCTCAAACAATTTCATCAAAAAATTCAATCGAGAAAGGGCCCCAAATGGTGGTGGCCGGACAGAGACTCCTGTCCATCCGGATGGACATGATCTTTTTTCCCCAGAAGGTACCATACCTTTGTCCACATGGACCAATCTGAATGTTGCAGTTGAACTATTTAAGTCTAAATTAAAAATGATATTCCTATTTGGATCAATCAAGTGAATGGTAGGTACGGTACCCCATGTTTTAAATGAGTACCGGAGTTCTCACCTCTTTAAATAATGGATGTTTACAATTTTTATTTTAATATGCATTTTTACTATCTCGACCAAATGCTCTATGAAATCTTATATTTTACAAATTGGCCAAACACATCAACATTATTTTGCATCAATCTAAAATAAAATTTGTCATTTTTTCAAGCATAAAGAGCACTCCACTCCATATTTGAGTCTTACGAATTAAGTACTTCTGACGTTCTTTAGTAGTTGCAACATTGTGAAGATTGCACAATCACACACTTTACTTTGATCATGACTTTATACTAATATATATTCAAATTATTTTGTATAAAATGTTACTATCTCCGTTCCATAATGGTTGTCTAATTTCAAATTGGCACAATTATTAATAAAGTGGTTGAAAAGTAAAAGTTGTAGTTGAGATTTGAGTAATATGAATTGAAATGATATGGACCAAAAATTTCTTATCAAAAAGAGAAGCATGATATCCATTTTGGGACAACCCAAAAAAGAAATAAGACAACCAAATGGGACGGAGAGAGTATTAAATTTCTATTAATGTGAATTTTCGCAATATTAATTTTTCATAATATTTACTCATGCGTAATTAAATTTGTTCCAAATTGTTTTGCAAACTCAACATTTTTTGAGCAACCAATGTCAGGGTCCGTTTGTTACGATGTAAAGTAAACATTTTGTGCGTAAAGTGTGGGGAAGTAAACAGTTTACACCGTTTGTTTTAATTATATATTTAATGTAAACTGTATGACACTTTTTAAAAACATTTTACATCATACTATGTAAACTATTTTACGTGCGGTGATGGTAGTAAACTGGTTTACATCCGTTCAATGTAGTATATATGTTGGGTTTTTCTTTGTTTTCTTGACCCATGAGGAAAGCCCAAGTATTGACCCCATTAAAAGTTTCTTTGTCTTTCTATTTTTGGGAGCTAATAATAATAAGGGGTCAGCCACTATCTCAAATACAAGGATAGAAAGAGAACAACAGTTAAGAGCAAAAGTCACAAAACATGAGCTGAAATGCTCATCTCGTTTTTCCAGCAGGCAGCAATGGAAAAGTTCCGTTTCCCGAAGATTGAATTGTTGGATCGTCGTGATTTTTGGACAGTAGCTTCACAGTATTTGGGCCAACATTCTGGACGGTGGAGATCGGCTTTTGAGGTCTGGAGGTCCGGTTTCGTTGGTCTAGACAGTAGCTATTTTCTGGTGATGTTTTTTCTTATCTTGGCTCTATTTGATTCCCTAAACCTTGATGTGCTTATTTCCAAGGATATGATGATTTTGTATGCCTCTAGTAATATATAGAGAAGACTTTGTACTGCTCCTTTGATGATGATGATAGTGGATTTAAGCGGCCAAAATGGTCCCATAGTTTTTCCCTAGTTAACGGGTTTTCCACGCTAAAAATCCGGTGTTTTTGTGTAGTATGTGCTTACTGTTTTAGTTGATTATATTGGTGTGTGACAGCAATATTGTGTGTGTTCTAATAAATTAAGAACACCCTATTTGTTTGCATCCTCAAAGGTTCATTCAAGTTGGGAAAGTTTAGCCAAACGGAGATTAATTCCGCATTTTATTAGTTATCGTTTGTGGCTGTTTTTCCCATCGATGTATTGGCGGCAAGAACTCCCTTTTCTCCTCCTATGACGACAAAGCAAAATATATTGGGGAATTTTTACAAATAGGACACAAACATATGAAATTTCCAAAATTAGGACAACAACTATGCATAAGACACAAGTACAACTGATTTGACCATTTTACCCTTACTTTCTAATTGTTAAACGGACTACAACTTGCACCTTCCTCCATGGCAGATCTAAGTCTGAAGAACTGTGCAAATCTCACCTATTTCTCCGCGGACCGCCGTCAATTGCAACGTTAACGGGACCTTCCCGGCCGTCTTCAACAACTGCATTTCCCGTTTTTAAGAACCCTTCGTTTGATGTCCAACCATTTATCCCGGAAGATCTCTCTCGCCCGGCTGCCCCCTCTTTGGAGACTCTGTTTTTTACCGCAGGACCTAGCAGGGAGAGTGATGGCCCAGTTGTTGAATAATACGGAGTCTTACAGCCGCTCCATCACGTCCAATTTCATGGCTCATGACTGCATGCTCTTCTTCCAGATCCCGATTTCCGAGTTATATAGCCTGGATGGGAGCAGCAGTGAAAATACCCCTTCTTAGTGGAGCTCCTTGTTCTATTTGAGTAGCTTGGTTTGGTTAGCAGCTTGGAGTTTAGTAATTGCCCGTCTCTAACCTCCAAGAAGGCGACAGAGTTTTGTTTCCTTTATCTAAAACAATTGTACCGTTTTCTTTCCATTTTCCATTTGGGGTCTGATTATGTGAATAATTTTTGAGTTGATGGTTTTTGTAATGGGTTTGTCAGTGTGAGTCTCAATCATCAGAACGTAAACCTTAACGCCTCTCGTAAAATTGTCATTTGAAATACGGCTACCAGTAATTATCTGAACATCCCAGAAGCTACTCCTTTTGAGGTTGCTTCCCCCAAATCTAGCATCATGGAAGAATTCCAGGGGGTGTGTCAACTTACTTAGGTTTTGGTCACTCTCCTGAATCCAATAATTACAGGTTTTTAAGAGTATGGAACTTGTATGGAAGTTGATCAGCGATGATTTTAGAAATTTATTGACTGGTAGCACGCCCAATGTGGTTAATGGGTAAATGCACTGGTACAATTCCAAAAAGATCATTGTCTTTGACATTGGGAAAGAGGAGTTCAGAAAAATGGCTGAACCTATATGTTAGGGAACAAAAATACTAAAATTTCTTTGGTTTGGTCATTAAGCTAGTATTTTTACTAAATATTGAAAGCAATTGGTTTGACTATGTGTAATCTACATTTTTAGCACCATATGAGATGCTTGTTCACTTTTAGTCTTTATTTAATGTGAAGTTGATTTGTGAAATCTGATTGAAGTATTTGATAAAGTCCATAATTGGACAATAACAAGTCATTAATGTCTCAGTTGTAGACATTAAAACTTTACATTAAAACTTCACTCATATTCGTGAAGTTCTTTTTCATTATGATTTATGACTATATGCAATTTTTCTTTTTTGAACATTAAATTACTATAATTAAAGTAAATACAAGAATTAATACAAAATTGTAATAAACACCACACAAATATCAACATAGAGTTTTTAAAGGTGAAAACCTAAAACGGTTGTGACACCAATTGTTATGGATGCATATTAAGCCGAAGATTTTAGTAACATTTGAAGAAGCATGTTTAGAATATCAAGTTGGAAGAAATGAGATGCTTAGTGCAATTTGAAATAGATAGTGTATATGAACAAGTGAGATAGTAATTAATAAGACAATAAGAAGACAATAAGAAGACATTAATTCTGAATGTCTCTGGTAATCAAGTAAGAATAACAAAAGTACATTTACTCAAACTCAAAAATTCATGGAAATTAACATAAATTCAAATGCCAACAAACTGCGGCAGTTAAGAATAGCAAGGGGAAAGTAAAAGCCTTCTAAATGTTATTCTAAGACATAAAAGAGTAAAAGCCCGCAAAACTTCTTATTGTGCCAGCCTTCCTTACACCTTGAACAATGTTGTCGAGAAACAAACTCTCCAGTTGAAAGAATACACTTCTTTTTAGGTCTACTAGTTTGGCGAGTGATAGAACACTGTGTTGTGATATGCTAGGATTCTTATAATTTTTCTTATTATGCCCATCTTTCTTAAAACGTGAACACCGTTGCCGCTGTCAAGAAGCAAAATCTCTAGCTGATGAAGGTATATAGGTGTACTGCACGTTATGGACTGCATAAAAGTAAGTATAATATGAATGTATAATACGGAAACAATAAAAGGAAAATAATTTGAAAAGGACATTAAAATAAAACATAATTAATGTGATCACAGTCATAAGAGTTTCCTCAACATTGTGATACTTCACTATCATTTTTTGTGCTTGGTGATGGGGGACCTTGCCTGACATCAAGAGAGCATGTTTGAACAAAATCAAACTCTAGAAAATAATAGACGATACAGAGACAGTAAGTAGGCAGTAAATAGACAAATAGTTCTAATGATAGTATGATAACAGAGCAGGTAACATAAAACACCATACGTATAGTTTCCTATTTCTAATGATGAAATTACCTTCTTATTTGAATCATTTTACATTCACCCAACCTCACTGCACGGACATCCCAATCACGATGATCATTAAGGTAAGCAATATGCAACACCTTTGTATTTGATTAGAAAAACAAAACTGGCATAGAATGTAATATTACCGGTAGATAACTGCTTTCTGACATAGGGCCAAGTGACCTCTTCAAATAAAATTTATAACAAAACAGATCTATAATAAAAATATGACTAGAGAAAAACTAAACATCAGGAATATCATCAATTGGATTACTATCCTACACTCTTTCTACATGTAACTAAGTTTATGTATTCCCAAGTGGGACTTCATAGTGGGACATGTAATGAATCAAGAAAATGAGATTAATATAGATGAGGACACTATCTCAAAACATACAATATGAAATCCAAGATATGACACTTCTCATTGGAAATATTAAAATAAAGTAGTGCCATGAATTTTTCAGTACTATTACTTTATTATGTAATGTGTGTGTGAAGTTTTTGAGACAATGACATCTTGTGTTGCACATTCCAACTTAGATTCCACAAAAAATGCAATGAGTTGGACTTAGAAGAAGAAAAACATAGAGATATTGCAATTAAAAGACTCCAAGTTATTTAAACGCGAGGAGTCAGTGTTATCAGACACTAAAATGTAATTGTCCATAAATAAATGGAATGGGTAAATCCATGAACTTACTTGGATTCTTCTTTTGAGAACCTATCATATAAACATGAACGTAGGAACCCTAGAATAAGGAAACAATAATAATAGGAAACTGAACCTAACCAAGCAAGCAATCATAAAAAAATGAGAAAAAAAAAACAAAGAAGATTTTTTTACATAGAGTCATAGAATGTTTCCAGATTGTTTTCTTCACCTAAGCATTTTATCGAACACTCTTTCAAAAAAAAGCATTTTATCGAACATGACATATGCAAATTATAGAGAATGTTTACATATACCATATAATGTAAGTGTAGGTGCATACAACTTTACTAGCTTAGTACTGGAGCTACTACAAAAACAGATTTAATATTTGGTAAAATTGGGCAGTACGGATTTCACTTTTTATAAATAAATGAGTGATATCAATTGTTAAATTGCATTCATAGAGCTGATGAGGAAGACATAACCTTCAAAATGGAAGATTAAGTCACGACCCTTTGAGAACAACAACTTTATTGAATTTTATTGAAACATAATAGAAATTACATACCTGGGCAATGTGCATCCGACCAGAGGGTTCAAATCCATCATAGCATACTTGTTGAAGCATATTTGCCAACATAGTCTTTAATTCTTCTTCCTAATAGTGGCGCTGAAAAACATATTGTTGTTCACATACGGTGGTTGTTTTTCAGCGATTTCTCAGCTAAGGGGAATAGAAATTTTGAAGGAATCGTTGCAAGTAGAATTCGAATTCTCAAAGCAAATCGAACGCAGATGAAGAAGAAGAAGCTTGTCCATCGTTGAAATTTGTGCGTTGTTCACATAGGTCAGTAATAGGCAGCTAAGGGTAATTTAGGTAGACTAGAATTAAGTTTTCTAAAATAGAACAATTATAGATCTACGGAAGTAAATTTACTAACAAAGTCCTATTTCTTTCAAATTACTATGAAATGGTCTTACATTGGACAATTTTCTCAAATATATTACGGAAAAAGTTGTTCTTTCTCCTCCGATGACAGCAAAGCAATTAGAAAGCAAAAACTCTCTTTTCTCCTCCTACGTAGTATATAAGAAAACAGAATCCTCAAATCATATCACCATATCTATATCATCAAATCTGCTCACCATCCAAATTAACAAACAGGCTAGCTTCTTCTAAAAAACAGGTTAGCTTCTAATTAGACATGTAGTATATATATTAGAAAATTGAATCTTTAGGTTTGAATTATATTCTAAGATTTGATGTATAGTTGAATTTAAAAGCTATGTTTAGTGATTTTCTAAGAATTATTTAAGTATTTGATTAAGTAGAATAGTAATTTTTTAGTGATTAGTCCTTTTCTGGTTGCTTCAAATAAAATTACAATTTTGTAGTGATTAATCCTTCTCAAAATTAAAGGTTGCGGGCCAAATATCAATTAAAAGTTCTCTCCACGTTAATTAGAAGTTTTCTGGCACGTTGAATTAGGGATGGACTGGGACGGGTTGGCCCGACCCGGAACCCGGCCCTTCCTGGTACTGTGCAAGCCCAACCCGGCCCGACCAGACGGTATCGGGACTGTGTTACCGAACCGGGTGGAAGAGGGGTGGGCTACGGGCCTTGCAAAATGTGAACCGGCCCAGGCCCAATATATTTTTTTTTCATTCATTGGCTGCTAGGCGGGTGGGGCTGGGTGGTTTGGGGGTGTTTGGGGGGTGGGGGTATGAATAAATTTGAAAAATAATTTTTTTTAAAAAACAACTTAGACCCGGACCCGGCCCGGTCCCGGTACCAACCTGAGCCGGTACCGGGCCTTCATCCCAAAACCCAGTCCCGACCCATCCCGACATGCCTACGTTGAATGAGCTATTTTCTGAACATTTTACATGTAAACCTATTTGACAACAAACAATGTAAAGAGTTAGCGTGTAATCTAAAAACAGATTACACACATGGTCAAACAATGTATTTCTAATTTACCTAACAAACTATTTTACGGCCCTAAACTTTATATGCAATTACTTTGTATGTAAAGTTTTAATGTGCAAACTACCAAACATGTTCTTAAAGTTAAATCCCCTCTATTGATAATTTATTCAGTTTTAATAATTAATGTTTACATATTCAGAAATTACATTAAAATCGTTATACAGTTTCAAAATCCAAATTAAAATATAATTAAGAATTGATATCATAATTAAGTGAATAATATGAATTTGTTTGATCCAAATAAAATCACTTTTGTTACTCAATTTGGGACAGATGAAATATAATTACAAATTTACAATCAACTTGTACGTTTGTATACACAAAAATCAAACTGTTAGGTAAGATACAATTTAATACGTATAATTTATAACGACGTCAAATTTTAAATTTTAGGGAAAGTTCCCGAAATAGGACTAAAAAAGTTTGAAAATTCCAAAATAGGACTGTCATATTTTTATTCCCAAAATAGGACTAATTACTGTCAAATTTGGAAAATACTGTCATGTTTGAAGTCTGGTACTGCTAAAACATGATAGTAATTAGTCCTATTTTGGGAATAAAAACATGGAAGTCCTATTTTGGAATTTTCAAACTTTTTTAGTCCTATTTCAGGTAATATCTCTAAATTATTTTAATGGATGGCCCGAGAACGTAAGTTGAACGTGGCGGTGACAGATGGACATTATAGAGTGCGGCGAGTGGGCTTGCATGGAGCGCCACGCGGCGTTGGCAACACTACGTGTAGTCTTCCCTCTTCTACACCTGGCACTTCACAGAAGATATAAAAGGCCCGGGATATTATGCCGTTTGTTTGGTTGTAATAATCCAAAACGCGGCTGAAACGCTCGAGGAAATTGAATTAAATTGAAGAGTAGATACACGAATCCGAGAACTATACAATACATAGTTCGTAACTGCCAGAGCGCCGCCGCCGGCCGTCCGGGAAGATCGATCGACAATAAAATAGAAGAGCGAATGGGGTCAGAAACATTTGTGGAAATCATACTCGCAATTCTGCTGCCGCCCGTTGGCGTCTTCCTTCGTTATGGCTGTGGAGTAAGTAAACCATATCCTCTGCCCTCTCTCAATTTGATCGTGATCCTAGATTTCAATATGATGATTCTAGATTTCATTTCTGACACTCATATCGCGAGAGAAGATTCGCTTTGGCGTGTTTGGATCTACTTCCTACAACCGCTTCTACTCATTTGGGGAGTAGAAACAGATATTAGAGTGTTTGTGTTTGGATAAAACATTAAAACTGCAGAAATACTTCCGGTGCTTTAATTTTCAAATTGTTTTTAGAAACAGTTTTCAAAAGTAAGATATTAACTTAAAAACTGGTTATGCTTTTACTTTTAAAATAGAAGCATAAGCATAATCAATTTCAAACAGCCTATATGATGGCTGAAGCACAAAATAGTTAAAAATATCAAATTTTTAGTGTAAATTGTTCATTTTTCAAATTTAACCACTCACTGATGTTTAAATTCAGTACTATTACTATACGGTCTAGTTTAATTTAGATTCCTGGATACACCCTTGATTGAGCGTAAATATGTAAATATGTATGGTATTTATATATGCAGGTGGAGTTTTGGATTTGTCTGTTACTCACCATTCTGGGATACATCCCGGGCATCATTTACGCCATTTATGTCTTGGTTGGCTAGCTTCCTCTCAGCCCTGCCTTACTACTTCGCCATCTCTTCCTGCATAATCTCTTCTTATCCATATACTACGTAATTTCTAGCTATGGGCCATTGGCATCTTTATTGTATGTAACCATTTCCTTGCTTCTTTGTTTATTTCTTTATGCAACGTACCAAACTGTAATAATAAAATTATTTCTGGTCGATTGGTGCCTTTCATTTTTGGAGAGTTTTCCATTCTAGAGTTTGTTTATAATCACCTCAAGACGCGATGGTATATAATTAATTGGAAAATACTTTCCAAGATTGTATATATAGAGTACAAGATTATGTGGGTGTTTGGTAAATGAGGTTCAATCCAAAAATGACAGATTGATCACTTTTGACTTTCACTATAAGTGAAAACGTTGTTTGATAAGTAGCGGTTTAGTATAGCGTTTTTGGATGGAACCGCTGAAATGAAAACGCCTCAAATAGGAGAGGAGAGTTTCAGGTTAGCGTTCTGAAAAATGACGTTTTCTATTAATTTTATGGTCAAACAGCTAAATTATCAAATAATTTCCAACAACCCGTCAACTTACTCCGCTAGTCAAATCTGCTAGTCAAATAAATCTGCTGATTGAATCCGTTATTTACATCCGCTAACGTAATCCGCTAACATCTAAATGCCAAAGATGCACTTGCACGGGTGTTTACCCTGGATGTGGATTTCAAGGATATCATCACCCTAGACCGTCTCCAATCTCGGGACAAGAAGGTCACTGCCGCCAAGGCACGATTCGAGGAGAGGTTTAAGAGTGGGAAAAACCGTTGGTTCTTCACCAAACTCAGGTTCTAAGCTCCGGTTATGGTAATCCTGTGTTCGAGTGTTTTGCTATGATTTGATATTCATAGGAAATACTGTTCCTTTTTAATTTGTGGGAAATCAGACATTTTCACTGCTAGTATTCAATCAGCCTTTTGTTTTAATTTTGAACTCATTTCTCGTTATTTATCAACAACACTTCAGTATCTATTTATGTGTGTCTGAAAGTTTTGATGTTTTTTATTTGGTTTTGCTTCTTATAGTTTTTCACTTTTAGGTTGCAAACGTCTTGTTATATCAGATCGATATTTGTCCAAAAAAAAGCACTTGCACTGGTGTAATGTATGTATTTATTAGAATTTAATATATGCATACGTTACAAATCGTACTCTCCTAAATTATATTTTTGCAATTTTGTTATTGTCTTGGTCGCTACATATAAAATGTTAAGTTAAGTCAGATTTGTTACCGTGAAATTGGAATATATATTTGTCCATATTATACAAACGGAATGGCACAAGCTAAGAAGACTACACTCAAGCAATATGCATGTTCAAGGGCGGAACCAGGGGTGCGAGCCAGGCGCCACCCATAGACTTCATCTTCTTCATTGAAACCTGCCATGGGAGGTGAGCCAGAGAAACGAAGAAACGTCTAGCGGTGCAGGCTGTTTTTTTGTTTTTTTTTTTAATTAACTCAATGTCGTCGTTTGGCAAGTGCAGGGAATATTAGTAACGGCTTCGTTTTGAATAAATGACGTGCACTTTGTCGTGATGTGCACTCAAAATAATAATACAATACAACATTTATACGTAGTATAGCGTATAAGGTTCGTATCCACAGGGAAAGGAATACTTTTCTTTTTATAGAACTAGTAACAAAATGGGGTTTTTTTATACGTAGTATAGTATAAGGTTCGTATCCACAGGGAAAGGAATACTTTTCTTTTTATAGAACTAGTAACAAAATGGGGGTTTTTAGTTTGATTTGGTTTAATAAATTAAACACGAAGATGAACAAGTTATGTGGTTTAATTAATGAGAAGAAGACTTGACTTTGCTTTTATCCACTTAATGAAATGTTCGTCGATCCCGGTTATATCTTTAACTATCTTCCTCTCGAATACTCAATCGAGGAATATATCCAGTTCATCGAGGGTAGTTATTAATAACGAGACGCGTTCATTAATAAAACTTACTACCGAGTCAATATAGAACAAGCGCCGTATATTAACTTGATAGTAGCAATAAAATCAATATGAAAACGATTGAGATTGATAACCTCAACACAAGCGGTTTATTGGTTTAATCAATATAATTAATTCTTCTTGGCTTATTAACCATGAGAAGCATGCATTAACAACCCAAGTTTACTACCGTGAAACGACCGAATAAATAACAAGCGTATTAACCGACCGATTCTAGTAATGATTAATATATGAGACAAAACTAGTTGATCCTTTAAGTAATGTTCAAAATATTAATATGAAATATGAATAGGAATTAATTAATACTCAAGGAAGAATATTAAAGAAGATGAATCCTACTATAGTTAATATCAAGATGTTAACTAATTGTCATTTTAGTAACACTCCCCAATATTAACATAGAGGAAGAAATAGCTATTACTATAACTAATGTCAAGATGTTAACTAATTGTCATCTTAGTAACACTCCCCAACATTGATATAGAAATAGTATTTAAAGGGAGAATTAATATTCAAGGAAGAAGATTAAAGAAAATAACTCACAACTTACAAATTCATTAAGCTTCAAAGTAGCAAAACCAAGATGGCAGAGTTTAGCTCCTCATTTGGAGACTAAACATGATAGAAAATATAAAGAAAACACTAATCTAAACTGAGCTAAAGAGTATATGTGAATTGGTGTTTTTATTGGGAAGGAAAGGGGTGTATTTATAGGCTTTTGGGAGCTGCAGGGTCTGATACCCGATCGGGTATATAGGATACCCGACCGGGTATCTCAGGAAATTGCCCAGAAAGTGATTTTTCTGGGCATACCCGATCGGGTATGTCGGCATACCCGATCGGGTATGTGACAAATCTTCACGAAAATTTGCTCCCACGATCATTTGTTCCCGGATATGATTTGGACAATCGAATCAAGTGAATACCCGATCGGGTATAGGCAATACCCGACCGGGTACATGAGTATTTTTTCCAAATCGAAATCTTTCTTGTCTCCTTGCACTTTCCTTGATCTTTTAAGGTCCAATCTTGATCCCTTTGATGATCTTTGACCTGTTTAGCTCAGAATAATCCTAATCTAAACAAATTACAAATAAAAATGAAAATAAAATATTACACCAAAAGTGTGTAATTTCCACAACTACAACTAATAAAAACTAGTTAAAAATACAAACATACAATCGAAAATTACACGAATATCAATAAACTGAATAATAGTGAGTGTTTCCTTCTCTTTCGGTTGCTCCTCTTCGTGGAAATGTTGCATTTTAGTACTTTAACTCTTAAATAATTCAAAATGGTACCTTAATTATTCATAAATGTTTCGAATTGAGACTTTATTCAAATTTTTGACCGAAAACCCCTTTATTACGATCAAAATTCCATGTGTAGAGTCACCCTATAGTGATCATATGGACCAAAATAAGGTGAAGTAGACTTTACGCATAGAATTCTCCACGCGTGGTGTTTTGGTCGGAAATTTAAATAAAATCTCAATTCGAAACATTTATGTATAGCTAAGGTACCGTTTTGATTCATTCAAAACTTAAGGTACCAAAATGTAACATTACCAATAGTTAAGGTATCATTTAAGGTATCATTTATGCATTTGACCCCTCTTCGTGACTTGTGGCTTCCAGTCATCCAAAGTTCCAGGCTTGCAGTTCCAGACTTCCAGAGCTCCCAGCCTCGCCCGTCACCGGCGGCTGCCCATGCTTCTCAACTCTCCGTCAGTCCGTCCGCGGCCCGCCGTCGCGCTCTCTGTCTCTCTGAACTCCGAAGTCTGAAGTTAGCCCCTCACGAGGTTCGCGTCCGAGCTGAGGGTCTGTGTCTGACTCCTCGCGTTTGGAATTGGAGTATTGGACGACCGTTTGTAAACTTTAAATTGAAGTATTTTTAAATTACACTAATTTTCCAATTGCTTATTTGATATACTAGTAAATCACCCGTGCGATGCACGGTCGTTGAATTTCTAATCCATTTTTCTTTCCTAATTTTTTTTAAAACCATAGGAGGCAAAACATTTGTTGATCATAAATCAAAACTCTGAAGTATGGTCACCAAGAAAGTACACAAATCAAGATTAAAGAAACATTAAACATACAAATATAATAACAAACTAAATCAAACCAAACGTATAGTGCAGAAACGTACAGGAACGGTTTAAGAACGAAATTCAATGCAACCTTAAACGTTATTAAAAACTTCTTTATAAACAATATTTTGTATACCGTTAGACGTCGCACCGCTCTCATTGCATATCAATATTTTCAAACCACGCCTACTGATCACTCTTGAAACCGCAACATATGTGATGCACGGTTGGTGAATTTTTCACATGCTTAATCATTTTTAATCAAATTTGGAATTAAGAATAAACTTCTAATTCTAAACGAATCATTTAGAATAAAAAAAAGTCAACAGTTAAGAATTATAGTCCCTACAATAATGAATTTTGATATGTGATGCAGTATATTAAATTCGATTAACCACTGATTACACGAAAGTATAAATATAATTTGAAAACACATTGGATTGTTGCTAAATGTTATGAAACACTTCTTTATAGACAATAACCTCGAACTAATATGCTGATTATTATTTATACGAATTGCATTTTTAAAAGAATTGCCTTTGTAAAATTGCAAAGCACGGGGGCATTATGGTATCGAAGTAGTAATTTTTTGGGGGTGGAGGGGACCGTAATTGGATTATATATTCGACACACGATTCACAACCGATAGATATTACATATTTGAATGCACAATTGGTGAATTTTTCACGTGTTCAATCATGTTTAGTCAAATTGGGAATACATAATACACCTATAATTCTTAATTCTATATGACTCATTTAGAATAAAAAAAATGAAGAGTTTAGAATTATAGTCCCTACAATAATGAATTTTGATATGTGATGCGATATATTAAATTCGATTAATCATTGATTAAACACAGTGTAAATATAATTTAAAATCACATTAGACTTGTTGCTAAATGTTATGAAACACTTCTTTATAAACAACAACCTCGAACTAATGCGTTGACTATTAGTTATACGAATTGCATTATTAAAAACAGTTGCCTTTGTAAACTTGCAAAGCACGGGGCATTGTGGTATTGAAGCAGAATTGTTTTAGGGGTGGCCCTAATCGGGGTTACATATTTGCCACACGATTCACAACCGATAGATCTCACATATTTATAAACATATTGCCTGGTTCTTTTTAATGCACAGTTGGTGAATATTTGACGTGTTCAATCATGTTTAGTCAAATTCGGAATAAAGAATAAACTTGTAATTCTAAATGAATCATTTAAAATGAAATAAAAATGAAGTGTTTGGAATTATAGTTCCTACAATAATGAACTTTGATATGTGATGCAATATATTAAATTCGATTAACCACCAATTACACGAAAGTATAAATATAATTTGAAAACACATTGAATTGTTGTTAAATGTTATGAAACACTTCCTTATAGACAACAACCTCGAACTTATATGTTGTCTATTATTTATACGAATTGCATTTTAAAAAAGAATTGCCTTTGTAAAATTGCAAAACACGGGGGGGATTATAATATTGAAGTAGTTTTTTGGATGGAGGGACAATTATCCGGATTCTATATTCGCCACACGATTCACAACCAATAGATCTCACATATTTAAGTTGCACAGTTGGTGAAATTTTCATGTGTTCAATCATGTTGAGTCAAATTTCGAATAAAGAATAAACCTATAATTCTTAATTCTAAATGAATCATTTAGAATAAACAAAAAAGGAAGTCCCTACAATAATGAATTTTCATATGTGATGCAATATATTAAATTCGATTAAGCACAGAATACACGCAGTATAAAAAAATGCAGGTGCTTGGATACCAATTTCATTGTATTTTGTCTTTCACCAACATGCAGCTAAAAATATAGGAAATGAAGAGGCAGCAGAAGTAATTTTCAGGTATGCCCCCAAATAGCCATTATTATTTCAAATAATTGGTTGTATTTTCACCTATATTCACTATGCTAAACAAAACAAAGACCTGTATTCAAATCAATTTTCACCTATAAATGGTTTGTGTCACCTATAAATGAATACGTGAAAAGCAATTTTCATAAGTTTTGGTATTTATGAACCCTTTAATTTCAGTAGGAAAGTAATGTGATCTAATGTTTTTCTGTAACCAACATTTAGGCATGATGAGCACAAATGAACATTAAACATGTAAAAAATGCTAAGCAAGGAAAGAAATAACTTTGATATCTGATCCTTGAGGGAATCTGCACACCTCCTGATCAATCTGGATACCTCTTTTTTGTCCCATAGCAGAAATGAAGATTGGGTGGTCCCACGCTCAACTCTCACATTGACCTTATACCTACAAATTTATACACTTGAGTTAGAATAATAGCATAATAGGAGAGTGCTTACCTTAGAACTGGATATTAGATATAACCATTGTGTTAGAATATTTTGTAGGTGGCATGTGTTGAGGAACAGAGTGTGGTGAAACAATGCGATCAAGATATGTATTTATAGTCAATGTTTCTTTATTCATATTTATTTTTATCTACAGGATCTTCTAAAAAATCTTGTCCAATGGTGCACGCAAATTCCCTAGAACATGGGCTCTGAAATCTTTCTCTAGATATTTCTCCTTTTTATATTCATTTTTATCCGTATGTAATGCTTGTTAGAATGGACATGTAATCATCCTCACTGTATTAATAAATGTGAGAATCCAAATCACTGTTTGCACCTCAACACCATACAATAGAAAGAACTTAAACTTTGGAGGGAACACTGTTAGCATGGATTTAAAATGCAACAGTGTCACATAAAGAGCCTCACACAAGCTCAATGTTACGAACATATTTATTATTTTACATTATTTAACAAATTAAATTGATGACTCACTTGATGTTGACACTTTTGAGGGGGAAAAGCAATCCCAAAAACATTTTGCAATTAGATTATAATAGATTGCTTTATTACTTACTTCGTATTTAATTTCAAATAGAACTGATTAATTGCTTTAAAGTTTAAATTCTGTTCCAAGTTTATTGATAAATTATTACAAGTATATTTTTTTTAAGTTTAATAGATTAATTGCTTGAATTGATATAAAGTTGAAATTGTTTTTGCAAGAATTTAGTTGGTTTAAATTTTAATTGATTAATTGCTTTAACTCTTTAAAAATATAAAATTGAAAGTTTTTTAATTTGTTAGGTTACTCGTGTGATCATGTTTATTTTTATAATTTATGACACGAGGCGTTGGGTCTTCTAGCGAGATAATGAAGAAGGTAATAGAGAAAAACATTCTCGTGACGAATTTGACCCAAATGATGTTGTAGTTGATCTTATTAGAGACCATGTTCAGAGAGAATATTTAACAAGTGATCCGTGTAGACCGATTGACCATGTATATCTAAGAAAAAATAAGTTTTCAACCTGCTTGGTTTGATAAATTTCTATGGTTGGAATATAGCATTTCAAAAGATTCAAAATGTGCTGCTTATTTTTAATAACAAGTTATATTTTAGCATTTTATAATACTTTTAGTCACCCCTTTATTTTCCTTCTGGTTCCGTCATTGTGCATGTTCATTCAGATGAGGGGGGATTCCATGAATGATGGGGGGGGGATTCCATGAAAGATGACCATTTCAAAAAAGTATCATGTAGTCCTCACTCAAGCTCTTATATTAAAAAAATCAAGCTCTTATGTTAAAAAATGACTTTTTATTGTTTTGTATTTTGTGTAGGTTAAAAAACCTAGCACAGCTATGTTGTGGTCAACAATAGTCTCAAAGTCCTCCGCACAGAGGAGCGAATTGCGTGGATTGTGCGGACGATCAAGTTGAGAAGGAACATAGTGGTGGACTAAAGTTGAGAAGAAACATAGTGGCTGCTATCTCCGGCTTTAGGCGGTTGGAAGGAGTTTTTTCCCACCGATTCATGTTTCTTTTTTTCAGTTTTGGTGTTTAAGTTGTTCTCTTGTCAAGAACTGCGGCCTTTTCCCCTTCCCCTCGTGTAGGGTTTAGTTTTCTCGTGTAGGATTTAGTTTTCTGTATGTCGTTCTAGGCTTTTGCGGCTAGAGAAATTCCGCAAGCCAATCTAGGCTTTGTGCGGCTAGGAGATTTAATTTCAGCCTCACGCATCGCACATGCTTTGTTTTTGTTCGTGGGTCCGTCTTCAACTACTCAACATGACAAAAAGATATCACGGAGTCCGTTGTTAATCTGTACCGCACTTCATTATACAACGGCTTCTAGTACACTTTCGATTGCTCAGTAGCAGATAATGTTATGAATAAAGAGAAATGAGAGGAAGAAGATGCAGTATGGCCAGTCCGTCCCCCTCTCGAACGTAACCGTTGTCGTGGAGTAATCTGCGTGGTTAAATTTTAGAAGATGTTTCAAGTTTGGAGTTATTTTAGTTATCTTACTCTTATTTCAGCTCATGATCGGGCTCGCAGATTCCCTATCAGGATAGCGACCGCCGTCTTACACAGCACAACCGTTTCCTCAGCACTATTGTATCTGGTGCAAAGGGGGACTACTCGAAACACATATTCAAGAAAGACAGAGGAAGAGCGCGGGTAAGGGTATATTTTCTCGAGCACATTCGCATGCTCACTACTCAAAAAAGTGGGGGACTTGTGTTGAGGTATATTATCCTGACCTACTACTGTCCAGGGGTCCAAGATATTACTCCGGTGTGGAGCACAATGAAGGAGGCTCATTCGGCGCATTTTAAGTCACTTGGCCTTCTAGGGTAGATTTGTCCCCTGCTCCTTTGTCCTAAAAATGGGAGGTCTTCCCTCCATGTAAGGGATTGGTCTCTTCTTCCATGTTTCCTCCTCCTTTTTTCTAGACTAGCTCAAAGGCTCCATTAATAAGAGCTCAAATTGTACATTGTAATTATTGTGAGGAAAGTATTAATGAGAATGGGAGTAGCTTGGACATTAGCTCAAAATGTGTCATTGTTTTCTCCATTTCAGATTTCCACCTAAAAACAGAGAGTTCATACAATTTATATCTATATTAATTATATCATGTTGGATTATATTCAACAACTATATTCATTACACAAAATTACGTAAAAGTGTCAATTAAAATATATAAAAGTTCATAATAAAACATAAAAGAGGCGTTCTAAATTAAATTAGACAGTTAACTCTACAAAGTTATATGCATAGTTAAGAGCCTGTTTGGTGACTCTGTTTTTAGACTTATCAATCAACTTTTTAACCAAGCACGTAACTTTTGATTTCGCGCGCGGGATTGTGTAATACTCTCTCCGTCCCCTTTTAAATGTCCCGTTTTATCATATTGGGATCGATGTCCCTATTTAATTGTCAAATACCTTATTTGGTAATGTTTGTGTGGCTCAAAATCATTCTTACTTTATTCTTACTTTATCAATTAATATCAACCACACAAACCCACTTTTCTTAAAACTCGTGCCACCCTCTTCCGGGACATTTAAAAGGGGACGGAGGGAGTAATAAGAAATAATAATGTTGGAGTTACTTTTCTGACTGTTTGGAGTTAAGCACTGTTTGAGAACAGTGCTTTACGTGAGAACACCACATTTACCCCAACGTGTTGCACAATGAAGCTCGTATATTACACATTTTCACATTTTCACAATATTTACCAAAAATGCCACCGTGTTAATTTTAAAATAGGTTTAAAATTTTTAGACGGATGAGATGAATTTGTATTTTTTACGGGAAGCATGAATATATATATAGGGGTTAGTTCCTGTGAGAACACCCTCTTAGGAGAGGGAAAAAGAATCATTTTGGACCCTCCATCGTTTTAATCGTGCGGCTGGGATTTGAGATTTGGCGTTTAAAAAAGTGCACGTGTGGCGTGCGTGTACTGATTAAAAATGCTTAGCGTGCATTTAAAAACCCTCATAAGGGCATTTGGGTAAAAGCATGGACCGATTAATTATAGCGGTTGAGCGCACCAATTTTTATATGGCAAGAAATCTCGGTTAATGTGCTGGTATTATTGAAAGAAGAGAACTTCCTTCTGCAGACTTCTATTGAAGGCAGAGCTCGACGGACGCAAGGAAGAAGACATATTGTACCGGCGAAACCCTACGAAGGCGTGCAAGACAAATGGCAGCGACGAACGAGAATGAAGGAGCATCAGGAAGCCGGAAAAGTGCCAAAGCGACGAACGAGAACGAAGGTGAATCTATTTTTGGGTTAATTTGTTTTGGGTATAGATTGGATGCATGTTGAAAGTAGACCATTTTGGTGATTTTTTTTGGACGATTAAGCATGAGAAACTATTAAAAGTGTTATTTTTCTTTGTTGTGGTGCATATGTGTGATTTTGGTATGAACCCGAAGTGGTGTGACGACATTGTGCATTAAAATAAGGTGTTAAGGTCATAGATGTAATGAAAGAGTGCATTAGTTGATTGTATAAGATTTAGTTTGAAACTGAAACATGTATATGTTATGAACCTTGGTGAAGGAATGTCCAAAGTGAAATTGTTATAGGATAAAGTGCATTGTCAAATTTGTTGTGCGGTATGTTCAATTTGTGCATTGTGTACATCTAGAAGGTGCATTGTTTATTCTAAAAGTGTGAAAATATACTATTTGGGGTGATGTGTGAAAGTGTTGCTCAAAGTACATAAACTACAAAGTGAAATTGTAATAGCATAAAGTGCATTGTCAAATTTGTTCGCTGTTGGTCTGGTGAATTTAAGGTGTTGTATTCAATCTGTGCATTGTGTACATCTAGAATGTGCAAATAGACATGATGTGAAAGTCTGAAACTGCATGTTCAAACTGGGCAACGTGCATTGTTGATTCTAAAAGTGTGAAAATATACTTATTGGGTGTGATGTGTGAAAGTGTTGTTCAGAGTTCACAAAGTGCAATGCCGAACTTCAAAATCAGAATGTATGATTATTGGTAATTATGTGTGAAAGATTAATTGTAAGTTTCTTCAGGGGTACACAGTCTACCTATTGGGTAGTATTTGATAAAGAGTAATTGTGGTTGATATGAGTACAGTGCATGAATTACTTTGTATAGTTAATAAAGTGCATTGTGATATGACATTTGTGATTGATATGAATGCGTGAATTACTTTTAAAAGTGTGGAAATAACATTATTGGGTGTTAAGTGTTACAGTGTAATTCATTGTTCAAAAAGTGATACATGTAATTTCATAAACAACATTGGCGAGCTTAAAAGTCAAAATTTATGATTATTGGTAATTATGTGTGAAACAGGGCTTATTAGTTTCTTCATGGCTACAAAGTGCACATTTCTGGGTGCTATTTGCTAAAGAGAACTTGTTACTTCATAAAGTGCATTGTGATATGTCATTTGTGATTTATACGAATGCATGAATTACTTTTAAAAGTGTGGACATACATTTACTAAATGTTATGTGTGAAAGTGTAATTCAAATTGCATAAAGTAGTTATTGCGTGAAATAGAGGTTGTAAGTTATTTCAGGACATGAAAATAAACAAATTGGGTAGTATTTCTTTAAAGATTAAATAACATTGTGATATGAGTTGTGGTTTATATGAATGCATGGTTTAGTACTAAATGTGCATTGAATTTCATATTGCAGAAAGCCGGGAAACAATATTGCAGGGTACTAGGAAAGACAAGGTAAAGAGATTAATGGACTCAAGTGTGAATGAATGTGAAGTGAATAGAGTGAAGAGACAAAGGAAACAAGGAGGAGCAGAAGAAGACTCTGATTTTCAGGAGAAGAAGACATGATGCCTTAAACATTTATTTTTGTTGGTTACCGACATATTTTGCTTTATTCGGTTTTAATTGCATTTGTTTTTTACGTTAATGTTTGAGTAGACATACGATGTTATGCAGTGTGGCGAATCCGCATATCTACCGATTGTGTTTATATGACTGTAATGGAAATATGCAACCATAAAGGTTCAAACTATACAGAATTTAGTTAAGATAGTGCATTAGTATACACATGTATGTGGTTGGATTTGAAAAAAAAATGCACTAGTTGATTAATACAATGAAGTATTAGGTTAAAACACTGCACTATTTGATGAATAGCATTTGATTTTAATTGTTTAATTAATGTTCGGCTAAGTGTGTATTAGTCATATTGAAAAAAGTATTTCCTTCAAACAAAAAATTTAAAAAATTCTTTTCAAATGTCCTTAAAGTTCAATTTCATATTTGTGCATTGTTTTAAACCCGATTGTGCAATGTTTTAAATAACTATTCAACAATCCATATCAAAATACATACCAAAAGGAACTTTAAACATTGCACAATCTGCTTAAAAACAATGCACGCATTATTGAATACAATGCAAGAAATAATTATAAGAACATTTGGAAAGACATGGGAAACAAAGTGGAACCAAACTTAAAATAGTGAACATAAAGTATTATTAAATGCTAAGTGTACTTCTCAATCGGTATAAATTTATAATATTTAAAAAAAGAAAAACCAAAACAAAGATTGTCAACAATAAATTAAAAATAATAATCACTCAAAATGAATACAAAAAAAACATTCATTGCTCAAAGTTGAAAGGATAACTCATAAACATGAAAAAAAAAATCATCCTCCGAGTTCAAAGGACAATTCCTACTGTCAATCTGTCATGATACCCCTTTTTATTACATTTTCTACATAAGCTCTTAGTCTTTTGGCTCACTTCAATTGCCTTCTCCTTACCACCTTTAATTCTCTTACCACGACCCTGATTTCGAGCCTCCTGAGGTGGATGGACGCTAACTTCAGTAGGAATAGATGACCCATTAAAGCCTTTGACAACGTCACTTTTTCTAGATGCTGCTGCACTACTTCTTTGAGAGCTAGACAATAATTCTTTTTGCACCTTAATGGCATCTGAAAACTGCTTAAACATGTGAGGCTGATGGTCAATCATTCCAACACAAAAATGAATATCTGACCACAATGTCTTCATAGATAGTGTTTTTTAAATGAATCGTGTACATTAAGAAGGATTAATCTATAGGCACACAACTTATTCATGAAAAAAAGATTGAAATACATACTTTTAAAATCGCAATGTAAAAAACGTGCAATATCAATGCGTGCAATATCAAAACACATTTGCATCATGATATAGTTTAAAGTGCACTGCAAATTATACTTTTACGTATCAAAACGTAAATTCGTATGAACATTACAGAATTGTTCCAAACATGATTGATATACATCACTAAGATAAACTCCAAGGGCATGAAAAGATCCAATAAAAATCACGCATCAATAAAAAAAACGCAGCAATGAAAAATATCCAATTTTTCAAACGTATGAACTTTAAATCCGCCCTTAATCCAATACAAAACGCAGATAACCCATGGAAAACCTAACGCAACAAACTGAGAAATTAAAATAGTACTTCGGAGGAAACAAACTAGACTTACTATACTTCATGGAAGAATGCTAGGTGGAGCAGAGTAAAAGCAAAACAATGAATAGGAGAAACGATCAATACGTCGGCGGGGTGAAATCGGCTCAATACGCGCAAGGAGAGAAGCACGACGAAGGAGGAACCTGTCTTTGGAAAGATTTGAGGAGAATCGGTTATGGAAATAATCATGCAGCGTGATCTTAGCCGCAGGAAAGAATAGGGGAAACGTTCCAACGAAATTGACTTCTTTGCCCTTGGGGTCACTTAGGCGCACGGATGATTAGGGGATGATTAGGAGATAATCCAACGATCCACATCTACTCTTTTTTACTCTCCTAAGATTAAGTTCTCACATGAACCTAAATATATATATATATATGTATATGTATATGTATATGTATATGTATATGTATATGTATATGTATATGTATATGTATATGTATATGTATATGTATATGTATATGTATATGTATATGTATATGTATATGTATATGTATATGTATATGTATATGTATATGTAGAGAAATCATCTCATCAGGCCGGCCTGACGGGCTGCCCCGTCCGGCCGAGCCCGTTTGGGAACCTTCCCGGTGTAATTTTTTGATGAAATTTTTTGAACATGTTCCTCATCAAGTCTAGTTTGTCCATACCAAATTTCAGCTCAAAATTCGATCGGGAAGGTCGTCAAATGATTTTTGCAAGTTAACTGGTCCGGAATATGTATTTTCCGGACCAGTTAACTTGCAAAAATCATTTGACGACCTTCCCGATCGAATTTTGAGCTGAAATTTGGTATGGACAAACTAGACTTGATGAGGAACATGCTCAAAAAATTTCATCAAAAAATTCCACCGGGAAGGTGCCCAAACGGGCTCGGCCGGATGGGGCAGCCCGTCAGGCCGGCCTGATGAGAAGAGCTCTCTGTATATGTATGTATATATATATATATATATCAGGAATATTACTGTCCGGAATTTCCGGACAGAACCCCCGTCCGGCCTCCTCCATTTGGGGGCCTTCCCAGTGTTATTTTTTGCTCAAATTTTGTGTGTATGTTCCTCATCAAGTCTAGTTCATCCATACCAAATTTCAGCAAATAAATCAATCGGGACGGTCATCAAATGATTTTTGCAAGTTAACTGGTCCGGAATATGTATTTTCCGGACCAGTTAACTTGCAAAACTAATTTTATGACCTTCCTGATTGAATTTTTTGCTGAAATTTGGTATGAATGAACTAGACTTGATGGGGAACATACACAAAAACGTTGAGCAAAAAATACCACCGGGAAGGCCCCCAAAAGGAGGAAGTTGGACGGCGCTCCAGTCAGGAAATTCCTGACCGGAAGATTACTCTCTCTCTCTCTCTCTCTCTCTCTCTCTCTCTCTCTCTCTCTCTATATATATATATATATATATATATATATATATATATACTTTTATTTTATTAATAAAATATATTTTAAATATTTTTTTCATCAAAATCGAAAGAATCAGCCAACACAACCATTTCAGTCAGAAATTCATAAATTTTATCAGAATCAGCCAATTCAACCGATTTCAGTGTTACCAAACAGGCTCTAAATGTATCAAACATGAGGACTGGGGCATTACGGCGCATAAGAAGAACATATAATTATACATAAGACATATACTCTGTATAATGGTATAAAATTACAACTAATAAAGTTAAAAAATAATAGTTAAATTATTTTATTTTTTCCCCAAATTATATTTTGGGGCCCATTCATAGATTGGTAGTTTCATGGGGTTTTGACCTCAATATATTACTAAAAAGTGGACAATTGATAAAAAAAGCGACATTTTGTTTTAATTTCCGAAAATATGACTAATAAGCTTTAAACTTACAAAATTACCTCTAATTTGTAGTTATTTTATTTATAGTTACACTACCGGGCACAGTGACATCCGCCACAGTGACATCTATTACAGTGACAACCGGGCACCGCCACCGGCCGGTGAAACCGCCGCCTGCGGCCATAGTGACACCTCTGCAGCAACATATTCACAGTGATACCTCCACAATTACTCCACCATAGTTACTTCTCCCCACCAGCCACAGTTACTCGTGTCGTAGTTACTCCGGTGACAACTGGTCACCATCGCATGTCAACGACTTCACCCTCAGTCCCCAACCCTAGCCCCCCAACCATCAGATCGTCACCACCGTCGAAACCACCACTGCCACCCGTCAGTGCCATCCCACCACTAACTCACTCCCCCAGTTACCATCTCGCACCCCATACCCCCCGTTTCTGGCACTCAACGCCCCTCACCACCCCAAACCTAACCCTAGCTGTTGTAGGCCCCCACTACCCTAGATCTAACCTTAGCCGCCTCCGCCCAACATTTCTGCCTCCTAAAGCTAAATCTTAGCCACAGTCCGTCTGGTAATCTAACCGCCGCACTGCTCATCGCCGAACTCTAGTTGCTGCCATCGCCTTCACAATGAGATTTGTTTGCTTTATCATTGCCGAAGAAGAAAAGAGAAAAAAAATCGTGACACAGATGACAACAGATGTGGCCTGGGAGCTGCGCTGCTGCAGTGGGAGCGATGTTGGGCTGGTGGAGGCGGCAAACGGTGGCTATCTTCACGAAGCGGCAATAGTCGGCAAGTGGCAAGTCACTAGGTAATCGATCGCTGACCTGATAGATGGAGGCGATCTATCATGATTGAATTAAATAAAAGGTTTTGATTAAAAGTTCTCATTATAACAAGTTCTCATTTTAAGATGAGCTCTCACTAGAGTCATCCCCTACGTAGTACGGAGTAATATTTATAATTTCAATTATACTCTGTAAGTTGGACATATAGGGTATGTTTGGCACAACTAGCTGAAAAGATACTTTTACAAACTTTTTAGTAACTGTTATCTTTTAGTGACTGAAAAGATCTTAAAAGTAAAAGGTAGTAGCTGTTTGGTAAAAAGCTGACTGTTTGATTTAGTTTTGTTTGGTATAGAAGCTGTTGGGACTAATTAATGATAGAAGCTATAGTAATTCTTGCTAATTCTTGCTCCTTCCTTATATGGAACAAACAATTTACTCTTTTCTTTCTTACTATATGCATATTGCAACCACTGTAATAATATATTTACTTCAGCTCTGTAACCTTTGCTTTTGGATCGCCTTAAATAGTTTTTCTCATTTCTTTTCGAGTTTCTGTGTATAGTTTGATTTTTCTCTTCAAAATAATTCTCAAACGCATACTCCCTCCGTCCCTTAAAACTTTGCCAACTTTCCTTTTTTGGATGTCCCACTAACTTTGCCACTTTCCCTTTTAAGTAATGAATTTGTGGTTCTAGTTAATTCTCTCCCCTCTGCACAAACCTCAACCACACAGTTTTTACTTTATTAATCCTCGTGCCGGTCAAACATGGCAAAGTTTTAAGGGACGGAGGTATTATAATTTACCATAAATATCATGGAACTAACTAACTTAGAGCATCTTCAAGAAAACTAGAAAACAGATCATGAATGACCAATTGAAGAACATCTTTGCTAAATTAAACTAAAAGAATGTGAAACCCCTTTTAAAAGTAATTAAATACTCAAGGTATATCAGCAAGCAAACCAAAGAAATAAAAGCAATATTGCAAATATATAGCAATCAGATGTTCTCTTTGTCAGTGTTGAAGCATTGTTGAGAATAAGAAGGGAAAACTGGTGGATTTCCTGCATTATGATTAATGCAGAGACTGGTTCTTGTTTTCTCAGCAAGTGGGGTTCTGCTTCTAGATATACAGCGAGAAGGCCGACATTCCTTGTTTCCTCCTCCTCCTCCTCCTCCTTCACCCGCCCTTATCGTCTTCAAATCGTCCCACAAATCAATCGTCTCAAACCTCCTGCTTAAGTCATTCACTCCCTCCTCCATACTTACTTGATCTCCTCCTCTCTGGCATCTTCTCCCACTCTCATGGCTCAACTTCCCTTTCAGTCTCCTCTCATCTCTCTTGATCATACTTGTGGGTTCCATCCCTGTCCCGCTTCTCCTTTCATGCTCCCCAAACCCAACTTTTCTCCACTTGCAAATTTTCTCCCTATCAATCTCTACTGATCTTTGAGAGGGTAACATAGAAGTACTGTTTAGCCTCCTCAAAGATGGAGCACTTCTGGGCTGAGTTGATAAAGAAGAAGAAACTTTGGGCTTCTGATGTTTCCCATTATTCCCGCCTGGAGTTCGGTCTACAGAAGATTTGCTTCCCTTTCCTATCTGAAACTTCAAAAGTCCTTTTGCTTTTGGTAACACCACCTGCAATATAATGCATGGATGGATAGCAACATACTGATTAACAACACCATAAAGAAGTCCAAGTTATTAATGAGACCTTGGAAGTATATGATTAAGGATAAACAATAGACCTCTTCAAAAAACCCGATCTTAGGAGATGGAAGACGAAGACGAGAAGGTTTCGAGTTCATCTTCTTATCAGTAGCTTCTTGAGAAGAACTGATCATGTCAGATCTTCTTGGTGTGACATTTAGATCAGTGTCAGTAACTTGGTGAGGAGAATCTGCACTGTCCAAACTAATCTGACTATTAAGGTTGGATGTTGATGATATTGATGATATATTTTTTCCTGATCCTAGCCTGTCTTTGAAAAGGGTGGAAGAGGCTTTTGTGGAGGAAGAACGTTTGAATAACATGTCAACATGAGAGGTTGACTCTTTCGTTGCGAAGGAAGAAACACAAACAGATGAAGAAACAGCCGGAGTTGATGATGATGATGAGGAGAAACGAGATGAAATACTGCATAAACTCCCAAAAGCAAATTTCTTTGCAGTTGTTGGTACTTTAGGCTGCTTGATTTTAAATTTCTCTTCTGATGGTCTTTGATTATTTGCTGCATGGTCTCTTTTTGAAACCGCTCGGGTCTTGTTCAAAAAAACAAGAAAGCAAGAAGATTCATTCTCATGCATAGAAATAGCGAACTTATATAAAAGACACCAAAAAAAGTCTGGCATACCATTTTGCCGGTGGTTTTAACAGATGTATTATCAGTTCTTATATGTGCATCTTGTTGGGAAGGTGGCTGGAAATTGGCACCTTTGTTTATGAGTGATAGTTCATCAGGATCTAAAACTCCTGCAAATTTTCCCATACATTATAAAAAGGGTTCCTTCACAATCACGTTGATCAAACCAAAAACAAAATCAAGCCAAAGTTAAAAACTCCTGATTGTTGTTAGTACCAGAACTGGTAAAGAAGGCGTTATCCCAAGCCAAACTCCTACGCAAGTAACTGGGTCTTCCAGATTGAGGCGGAAAGTTGCATTGTGTAGCACCATGATTGGAAGAAGAGTTTCCAAATTTGAAGCATTCGTTGTCTCCAAGTTTATCCCACGTCACTGCAAAATGGGGAAGAGGGCAAAAATGGGTATTAGCCCAACAGCAGTATCCATCATCCAGTTCAGGAACAATAAGAACATTACACCAGCAATTCTTGAAACCTCTTCATTCTCTAGGCTTCCAAATGGCAGAAAGACAACAATACAATATAATGAAATCTCCAAACATTCAAGCGAGTATAGTTATGTAAGTTGTTTTTAAGCAATTAAGCCCAAACCATTTTGAAAAACTGGGTTTCTCATTTCATATATTATCTATATGTCAAAAAGAAAAAGCACAAAATATGTTTTCTTGGTGGTGTCTAATCCAGTGTTCTTGATAAAATTTAACCAGATTTTTATTTTCTGTGCAAATGTCATAAATATTGTTGCTATTTGCTAAAGCTGCAGTCTTTCTTCAAAAAATTGAGAAACTGGGTATGAAGCAACAAAGAATAATCAACCAGTAATATATACAGCACATAAAAGAGGAGAAACAGAGGAGCTGGTAACCAGAAAGTCTAAGATCTTCAAGAGATTCAAATAAAGGAGAAGCGATGAGGAAATCATCCTCTGAAGATATATCAATCAGCTTCAGCCTTTCATCTCCAATATCATTGTAACTCAAACTCGTGATCTCCTTCCTTTCTTCCCCTTCATCCATTCTTTTACTCACAATCCCATTTGTTTGTAAATAAATGCTATAGCAAGAGGGCAAGAAAATGTTTGAATGTTATGTATGTAGTATGTACTCTAACTCCATAACCGATGATTACAGTATTACAGACTAAGTCGGAGGGTAATTATTTACTCCGTATTATTTAAGGAAATT
Organism: Cuscuta epithymum; assembly: GCA_945859915.1. Taxonomy (NCBI): domain Eukaryota; kingdom Viridiplantae; phylum Streptophyta; class Magnoliopsida; order Solanales; family Convolvulaceae; genus Cuscuta; species Cuscuta epithymum. Next base: position 1,913,934 of record CAMAPF010000137.1, read on the forward strand.
ATAGATTTGGAATAGCCGCTGATTCTGGAATGGGAATGAAAATTAATGCGGCAAAAATACATGCATGGCTGATCCCATTTTGATTTAAAATCTCAAGTGCTCGTTTTCTTTAGGGAGCTGTTATAAATGTACGAATAAACATTGTGTTCACCAATAGTCAAATGAATAAGTAGACATTTGTTCACGTTTATAAAATCTACGAAACCAAATTAGAAAAAAAAAAAAAAAAAAAAAAACCTACACAGACATGTGTAAAAGTGTGTACACCAAAATAGTGTGTACAAAAAAAGTATTTTTGTTTTAGAATACATTTAAAATAATTATACTTAATAACTTGTATTTCACATGATTTAGTGATAACAAATTGTAGTCGATTATGTTACCAAGTTGATAAGGTCATTATGTTGCAATGAAACTGATATATTTTGAATTTTGATGACTAACTCAAGTATGTGTTTGGTTTCTTGTTTATTTAGTAAAACCAATCGAATCAGATATGAACATGCTATTCGTAATCATGATATAAGTATTTAGTAATCATATTTTACTCCTCAGCTTCATTTAATTACATGTATCAAAATGCATCAAATTTTTTGTTAGAATGACCCCTTCTGATATCATCTCATGGATCTCAAAAGGTGACAAAGGGCGGAATGGGTGCGGATCGTCCATTGAATTTGAGAGGCCAGGTTTCAAACATCAAGTTGATGCCTAATTGTATTTGCCTATTATTTGTGACTTTCGCTATGTGAAAGATTGAAGCCCCTTATGATTTAAAACCAAGCCCACTATAATAAAACACAAACCTGCATTTATACTTTTGCGTATTTGGAGGACGTAGCTTATTTACAAAAATTTGACAGCAAAAAAGTTGGCAACAAATAATTAGCCCGGCATGTATAGTCCCTTGAGAAATGACCTCGATCACAAGCCCGAGCGGCCGAGCATGTTAGTCAGTTAGTGTGTGATATTTTTTATTTACTTAAGCGGCGGTTATAGCATCACCATCACCTGGCCGGCTGGCCTATACCCTTGAACCTTTCTCTTTTGAAAAGCATAAAAAATGATTTTATCTACATAGGAGGAAAAAAGAATTGAAGCGTGTATTACATTTACTCTTCAGCTGGAAACTTTTTCTAATTGGTGGAGGCCCCCAAAGCTTTGTGATGGTTGGGTCCCATGAACATTCTCCTTTTCTGATAAGTAGAACTAACTATTTGATTAAAAAAACCTTTTTTAACATTAGAATCAAAACCAGACCAGATGAAGTTTCAGGAGTAACAAAGGCAGATATGTGTGTCGTCTGCTCGGTCATCAAGACCTGCTTGCAGCTTCCTTGAACTGCGTGTTTTTTGAAACAACTCCTGCTCATAGAGTTCAGGGGAAAAACATCAAACACGTGCGAACATTGGCACAGGCACAGTTACATATGCCAATGCTAATGTCTGTTGGCTGATTCTTTCAAAGGAACCCAAGAAAATAACTAACCTTTTCCTTTTCGATCCCTACAACCTGCACTTCCACAGCAACATTTGAATGCTTTGATGGGATGATCTAAATCATTGAAATCAATCCCATAATCCTGACATTGTAACACATGGGTTTTAAGTAGGTGTAACCCTTATTGTACAGAGTAAATCTCAGGGAAAATCGTAAAACACAACCAAGGAGCTAACTAAAATAACATAATCATCCCAAATATTTAATCTGAAATCTATCATTTAGTTCTATTTAAGAACATTGCGACAAATGATTTTTCAAAAGAGCACATTAGTAGGTGTGATTTTGTAAGATGTCATGATATGAAAAAAGGATGGTTAATGTAAATTTACATAAAAAATTTATAATTTTCATTAAATAATATCACACATTATTACAACTTAACATTAAAGTAACTCACCCATGTTAGCTCTTCTAATGCATTCACTTTTCGTTTTGTGAAAAATGCAATCTGCAAGGGATAGAAAAGGGTTTAAGATATTCTCCCTTAGTATACAGCATATAAAAGACGTGTAACATGACCACCTGAAATGACAAGAAATGAGATCAAACAAGCCACTTACATGATAGTAGTGATGGTCAGGAGTCTCAATCTGAACTGGTATCTCAATCAAATTCGAATCGAAGCACCTGAGTGAAACTCAGCATAACCAAAATGAATACACATCAAGATTTTGTTATAAACAGAATGATCTAAGAATTAAATAAAAGGCAATTGAAATGTTATGTGTGATCACCAATCATCACCACTACTAAGAAACTAAAATATAGACTTTAGAGCCCTCCAAAATCGTTAATTCAAACTGACCGCAAAACAACAAAATATCATATATTCTCAAGGCATCTGCATAAATAAAGTGACCAGTATGTTAAAAGCACCTGTGGTTTATGAATCGGCCAACATTTCCATAGTATGTTGCGTCCAAACAAAGTGCATCTTCATCCTTGAGAACTCCTTCTGAACCCCAATCAGCATCTAATAAGACAGGATACGTGTGCCTTTGATTCCTACTTCTTTCTTGATTACGCTCATACAACTCAATGTTGGTTAATATCTCCCCAATATACTCGCACACAAATGCTCCTTTTGGCAACTCCTCTAGTGTTTGAACACCCCAGCCCTTACCATCACTCGTAGAGAACACCTGAGTAAATATAACCCCTATTGATCAGAGGTGTGTATTCTATTTCTAGTATAATAAATTACTAGCAACATAGTATATTTTCCAACTTACATGGCTATAACTAGATATAGTGGTGCTAAAGGAAAAGAAAGAAAAAACATTAACTTCACATTTTAACATTCTAGAATGATGACCATAGTGATTCAACTTGTTGAAATATATTGTGTTAGTGAGGAGGCTGTAGATAGAAGTATCCACCAAGTCTAAAAGTCTTCACAAGCCAAGGTTTTTTGTTTGGATGGATGGTTTTGAAGGGGTTTTGAGGGTTAGTCTATATGTTTGTAAGTTTTTGAGATTTTTAAATTGAGACATTAACATATTAATATGTGATCATGTGACAAACTTTTAATTATTTATAAAACCATTTGATTTATATTAAGACATAGACTAAGCCCACTAAAACTCCCCTCAACAGTGTGTGTGGAAACAGGTTGTTTGCAATTTTGCATCATAAAGATTCACAGGGAAATTTCCCGAAATAGGAGTACAAATAATGTAAAATTGTAAAACAGAAGTACCATATTTTTATTCCCTAAATAGGAGTAACTTCATGACACACTGTAGTTTTAGTATCATATTTTGGCATTGTCAAGCTTTAATATGGCAGCATTACTGCCATAACTGGCACTATTTTCTAAACATTTTCAGTAATTACTCCTATTTAGATAATAAAAACACGGCGCTCCTATTTTGGAATTCTGCATAGTTTTTATTCCTATTTAGGGCAATTTCTTAAATTTGCACTGAAGAAATTTCAATTTAAATGTGAGAAGATTCTTGTTTCATCTTTGGAAAGAAATCCCAAAGAAGACATAACTCAAATTATCACAAAACATGTCACCTGCAATCTTCGTGTTATTCCTCTCTGTACAACACGGTTTCCACAACTCATATCGCAGCAACATTTTCTCCAGCATTCTTTGATAAACTTCCTTACTAGGTGGCCCTTGCACTTTTCTGGCCTACGAGTATTCTTAGCTCTCTCTAATGGGCAATCTTCACAGTAAAAACTGTAATGCTTCTGAGGTTCTTGATACATTGATATACAATCTCGAAGAAACTCTTCTCTGAGAATCCCTTCTGATGTGTAAGCGAATTCTCCTCCAGTTTCACGTGCACACGCACAGGGTACCGAGTGTGAGAGGCAGTCTCCTTCACACTTTCCACAACAATCATCATCGGCTATACGAGCCAGTGAAAACTGTACATATGCACTTTGATAGACTGTATTTTCCCTAATATAAAAAAAATTAGGTCTTCCTCCTATCCCAATTCTGTCCAGCAAAGAAATACGCACTGCCTCATTACCATTTGTTATATCATAGATCTTGAAATCTTTTTTCTTACCACGACTCATGGGTTGAGGTCGTGCAACTAAACTGAGTGAAGATGAAGAATTAGAGCTTGAAGCTTTTGTCATTGATTGTCTTTTAGATTGGTCCACTCTTAGAGATTCTCTATCGGAAAGACAACTGTTGGTGGATTTTTCCTCAAGAAATCTCACAAAAGGATTATTAGCCAGTTCCAAATAACCTTCACATACATCTTTTAGTATCTTCCTTATAGAAAACTGGAAGTCATCACTTTTACATGAAGTGTAATTGTCCTCCACCAATTTTAGAACGTCATTGATACTTGGACTGAAGTGGTTGGGTTGTGCAGAGAAACTATCACATCTTAGATAAAGTTTAACCCTTCCACAGGAAGACGAAACTATATCAGAAATACTATGCAAGTTGGTCCGGAAATCAAATGATGGTGAACCTACTTGGTTGATGGTTGTACGGCATTCGGTTGCATGATGTCTTGCAGGTTTGGGCTGTCTGGTAGAACTGTTATCCAATTTGTTTGAAACAACTGAATGAAACAACAGGGGAGAAACGAGATACACATGTTACATTCATTCTGATAAGGCATAAACAATAAATATTCTTCAACTAGACACCCATTTAATGATCAATAAATATGAATCCACCTGGAGATATATTTGGAGCAAGACAAGTATTGGGCAGGATTTGATTAGATTCATCCACGAAAACAAGATCTGTTCCTCTATCCACCAATGAATTCTTTGGATTTGATCCAAACATTTCAAAATTTGAATGGATACTTCCATTGTCCATCATTGAAAAAACCTGATCCTCATCCAAGGTCCCACCATTGTCCAAACATTTCAGTTTCTTACAAGGTCCCACCACATCCATTGTTCTAGAATGATTTTCATTGTCTGGAGGCTACCAATTCAAAATGTGGAGCATCAGATCATATCACTTTAGTCCTAGAGTAAAGAGCGCACACACACTCTCTCACTCTCATGGAAAGGGGAATTGACAAGGGATTGAGTAGTGTTCCTGTCAGGACCTCCAAAAACGGACCTCCTTACGGACCTCGGCGTTTGGGCCCCTTCCCGGTGGAATTTTTTGATGAAATTTTTTGAGCATGTTCTTCATCAAATCTAGTTTATCCATACCAAATTTCAGCTAAAAATTCCATCGGGAAGATAGTCAAATGATTTTTTGAAGTTAACTGCGCACATTATATACATATAAAATGCAGTTAACTTCCAAATATTATTTGACTGTCTTCCCGATGTAATTTTTAGCTGAAATTTGGTATGGGTAAACTAGACTTGATGAAGAACACGCTCAAAAAATTTCATCAAAAAATTCCACCGGGAAGGGGCCCAAACGCCGAGGTCCGTACGGAGGTCCGTTTTTGGAGGTCCTGACATGAACTTTCCTCTTATAAAGAAATTAAAAAAACTAACAGGTGAACCTTATCCTCCGCATCTTCAAATATTGCATCTGCAAGCGTGCGATAATTATCCTCTTGTATGAGTTCCCATTTGTGACCATACAAATTTAGTAGCTTCCTGAGTACTGGTTTAACAACTGATGAATGAAGGCCCAAGCTCTTCATAGCATTGAAGGCATCTACAACCCTTGGATCAGGCGCCATATAATTTATATGGAATGTTTCTGTAAAACTGATTAATCTCCAACACTGCATTAAAAAAACACTTCCTTAAACACAAATCAGTAATACAATAGAAACAATAAGTCAATAACTAGTCAACAAAAAATCTGTCTAATACTACAGCATTGTCATTCTCTGATATACTATAGCACTAATCAAGTAATAAGCTGCTCCAAAATTATCATCACTAAAATCCAGATATTACTTGCCAAGCAAGAAAAACTTAAAATTATGCCCATTAGCTTGTAAGCAGCTTGAACAATCATGATTGACAAAATTGGAATGTTTGGGATGTGTTTGTGTAACTATTAATGACAGAAGCATAGCTATAAGGGGAATGCAATTTAACTCAACAACAAAATCGTGAAAGTTGTACAGTTGAACTAAATACGGTGTAATCATATCACAAGTTCATGACGGAAATAAAGTCACATTTCTAGGTTTTCACATGATAAGAAATAAGGATTTCATACGTTATTGAAGAGCCCTTATCAGCGGGAGCTTGAAATCGGAAAGTGCAACGCCGCCGTCTCCGACAGGAGCGAGGGAGTCGGCTACATATACTCCGACGAGTATATTTATGTGCCTTCTGATGCTTATGAAAAATGCAAAAAAAAAAAAAAAAAATGGTTTCTTCTGAGGGTGAAGCGAATCGGCGCGGCGAAGGTGGCAGGGATAGTGCAACAGAATCAAAAATGAGGAGGGAGGTACATTTCAGTTAATAAAGTGTGCAAACTCTCATACGTGTCAGGCCATGATTGGCTCGGACTCTGGGTAAGTGGGCCGTACCGCAATTAAGTTGACTGGGTAGGAGTTCCTAAGCCAATCCAAACGGCTTGTAAATAGAAACAAGGAATTGACCCACTTCTAAAAGCTTGTTTGATGATCCAATTTTTGTCTTTTTTTTGAATGGAAATAATCTATATTAAATCTAGACATAATATCTGTGGGATGCACAGGTACATCTAGATCTGAATAACAACTTATTTAAATTTACTCTTATTTTGATCATACGTAATACTATCCTCCGTTCTCTTTTAATCGCAACATTGGATTTTTTGCACTATTCACATATTCTACTTTGACTATATTTTATTCATTAATGTATTATAAATTAATTTTTTTTAAAATATTATTAAATTCTTCTAATTCTAAAGTTTCAAAATATGATTTTTTTGAATTTTTTACTAATAAGGAATGAAAGATATTAATGGTCAAACTTGTGCGTTGACAAACGTGAAATGTTGACTGTTGCAATTAAAAGGGAACGGAGGAAGTATATTATTATTTTATATAAAAAATATAGTAGAGTTTATATTTTGTAACCTTGATTACTTAATTGTAGTTTGTAGGAAAAAAGAAAATCTTGATCGTATGAAAATTGCAAGTCAATTGACAATAAAGGCTAAGGTGTGAGAATAAGTACTACTACGTACTTGATGATGAAATACTATGACTTCACAGTTTTAAGTGCTTCATTATATGGCCCTAAGGAACAAGGTGCAACATGTGCTTGGCACCGGGGACCACACTTATAGGGGGCTCCAAAAATTTAGTATGTAGTACTAGTTATAGGTTGATTTTTTTGAATGTTATGTACTATTCCATATTTCAAAAGATCTATAATTTTTAGATTGTCTAATTTGTGTACTTTAAACTTTATAAAACTTATACTACATATTTCAATGAATTATCTAGTCTATTTGTATTTATTGTTAAATTTTGTATCATTTCTTGTTTTAAGAGCCTCAATTCATCATTTAGAAATGGGACCTCTAAATCCATTAGACGTCCTCCTAAGGAAGCTTTATAAAAATGAACTATCATATATGTCGGCATTGTACAAAAAGAAGCATAGTTTTTAGAAAAGTTCTTGGTCACAGCCAAAGCAGCGTTGATCCCTGGCGGGGCAGCAGGTCACTGATGAGTTGGTCATTGTGTTAGGTGTGGGGCATTGGTGTGTCACTGTGGTCGAAGCCTATGTCACTGTGGCCGCAATATGTGTCAATGTGGTCGGAAACTATGACCAGAGTCACTGTGTCACTGTGACCGACATCAATGGAATCGGAGTCAATGTGTCACTAGAGGGTGTAACTATCACTATGTAACTGTCATTGGAGAGATGTAACTGTGATTTCAGTCACATTTTTTGAAAATAAAAATAAAAGGTCACTTTTTGTCTTTTATCTTCTTTTTAGTACTCCCTCTGTTCTCCTATAATTGTTCCATTTTTCATTTTCGCATGTCCCCTTAATATTGTCTCATATCATATTTAATACCATTTGTGTGACTCTGATTCATTCTTACTTTATTCTCACTTTATCAACTAATTATCAATCACATAATTTTAGTTTTCTTAAAAACCACAGCACTCCCTCTCAGTTGGTCCCAACCACTCCCTCCCATCCAAAAATTAGGGGGACAGAGGTAGTAATATATATGGGGTCGAAACCCCTTCTAGAAATTCCGGCCTATTGAATAAAGGACAATGTTCAAGTAAGGTAGGCCTAAGAATTACAATTCTTAGGCCTCTTTCATTTGAGTTCTTCCGGGTCGAATTTTTTTGATGAAATTTTGTGAGCATGTTTTCCATGAATCGTAGATTATGTCCACCAAGTTTCACAATAAAATTCAATCAGAAATTTGGTGGACAAAGTATACCTTTCATGAAGAACATGCTCACAAGATTTCATCAAAAAATTTGACTCGAAAGCACCTCAAATGAAAGAGGCCTAAGAATTACAATTCTTAAGCCTACCTTACTTGAACATTTTAATATCACTGTAAAGTTATCATGCAGTATATTATAGGAGTGAAGTGAGAAAATATTACCGAAGTATATTAAAGGCTTTCTTTAACAAAAATGAATGGGTTGTATCAATTCTATATTAAAAACATATAATTAATTTGAAGTATATAACTACAATGAAGGGATAGTCGATTTTATTAGATTAGAAATTTAGAATTGAAGTTTAATATGTAGATTACGTTTACAAAGTTCGCTCGATTATGTGTTTCAAACCTGCAAAAAGAAATTGCTCTATCAATTATTTTTAGATTTTTATACCCTTAACAATGGAGTACATGAATGCTCACTTTCATTTTCTAAAAAATGCTTTACATAAGAATACGCATAATATACCACATGTGGACAATTATTGCATTTATAAAAAATGCTTTAAAATTTAACATGTTACACTTATTTGAATGAATGTACATTCATTCTTAAATAAGTGTAACATGTTAAATTTATACTACCTATGTTCTTAAATAAACGCAACATTATTCATATGTTCTACTTTGATTACGTTATATTTATTAGTGTATAGTATTAATAAAATATTTTGAAAAAAAATTGTTAAATTTGTCTCATCTTAAATTTTTAATTAGAATCTGAATTTTTTAATTTTTTACTAATAAAGAATTAAATATACTGATGGTCAAAGTTGTGCATCGACAAACGTGTTCAGTCCAAGGCTATGTTTGTCACGCCATTTCAGCTCATAATGGACTGAAATTTTATCAATTCAGTCAATAATTTCAAAAGGAGTTGTGTTTGGCAAAACGGCTACATGAGGCTTAAGTGAAAAAAGTAGAGCTGAATTATACAACGTTATTGATCTAAACGTCTGAGTTCAGCCGATTCAACATTATCATCGTGTTCCGGAAATAACCCCACAACCTTGGTTCGTTTGTGCACATGTCACTCCCTTTTCGTTACAATTTATTTTGCTTGATTTTATCCTTGCTATAATAGTATAATCCCTTCCTCTGTGAATCGCTGACTACTGCTTCTTTGCGCTAGCCATGCCACAAATTTTTCCTTCACCTACTCGATCTTTGTACCGATACAAGAATTGAGAATTTCAATCCCACAATAAACTATGCTCTGTTTCAACTTCGTTTTGATGATTTTTTATGGATACATTCGTCAACACCTCAAACATACTCCGTAGTTTTTGTGGAAGAGAAATATACTCCGTAGTTGAAAACATTTTTTTTTCAATCAATAATTAAAACATATTCTAAATAGGTCAATTGCACAAATCAATATAAGTATGTACTATGTTATTATATGTATTTCCTACATTAATCAATCGATATGAAAATTCAGTTCTGTATTGATATTTATTTGTTTTTGAGTTAAATTGTTCTGAATATTTTTATTTTTATTTATAATATTGTAATTGAATTAAAATATTGAAGAATTAATGAAGTGTCCCTTAATGTAATTTGATATTATTCGGATACCTTTTCAGTTGTTTTTGTCAAACGGGACTACTCCATTCAGCTAGAAATTCAGTTTCAGCACTTCACAATTCAGCTCCAGACAATAGTTTCTGATTCAGACAATAGCCCCTAATTCAGATATTTGCCCCCAGCTTCATTGTGGCAAACATGCATAGCCCAAGTATAAACGCCATCTTTCATCGCACAAAACCATTTGCACCGGAGGGACCAAGCTAGAAAAAATAGTCAAAGTTGACCGGCCGGAACCTGGTCGGCATCAAACAAACCTAAGTTTCATGCATGAGCAGGAGATCAATCTCATCCCGTCCGACGAGTGACTTCTTCTATAAAGATTCTTATTATTATTCCTCCCAGTACTTCCAATAAGCCTACAGCTACCATTATCGTCGTCTTCCGTCACTGGAAAAAATTCATCCTTTGTTTCTCCGGGCGCTTCAGCCCGAATAATACAAGCCTCAAATATGGAGCTCCTGGCAACAGGGTAATCGTCACCGTCACCTCCGAAGTAGTCCCCAGCCGCGAACGATGAAGCTGACGGTGGCGGGTGGTTTGTCACATGGGTATTCGGCGATACTGAGAACACCTCATTCTTGTTCTTTTGGTTCCCATATCCATCTAGCACTGGCTCTACTCGAACAAAAAATAGAACAACATAATCAATTAATCATTTCAATATATAAGGCCGGCTAGGAAATGACTCCGATCCTGTTTTAAAAATACTCCGTATTTGTTAAATCATACTCCCTCCCATTCAAAAACAAGTTCCACATTTGACTTCACACATATTAAGAAAAGAAATTTGACTTTACTGTGGATTTCACTGTTTGGACACTGTTTGACACTGTTTGGAACTGTTTTGATGTAGATAATTTGCCAAATAAAGAAAGATTTGAAAGTGGAACTTAATTTTGGAACTGCCCGAAAAGGAAAGGTGGAACTTGTTTTTGAATCGGATGGAGTAAATATTACTCTCTCATTTAAAAGTTCTCATGCTTTTATGATGTTTGAGTGTTTGACTAGTCACAAAGTTAATGGAATTCTATCATTACATAAATTATTTATGATAAATAAAATTTACATACTCAGAAAGTACATTACAAGTTTTTTTAAGTTGCAAAAAGAAAAGAGAAATTACTCTTAATAGGATTAAAAACGTGTGTATATTCCAACACATGGTTATCATGTTTCTATTCCTTAAATAGAAGTAAAGAGTAAATATATTCATGTTTTGGCAATACTAGACTTTAAAGATAGACTATTTGTCAAACTTGAAAGTAATTACTCATATTTAGAGAATAAAACTATGACAGTCCTATTTTGGAACTCTCAAACATTTTTACTCATATTTCAGAAATTTTCCGAAAAGAAAAATCAAATTTGATATAAAAAAAATTGGGCATACAAAGTAAAAGATTAAGAACAATTCACATTAACTGGAAAACAATACGTGGAATGTGGACGAGAACCATTCAATACTCCATATATGTGAAATTAAATTTCCCTAAATAGGAGTAAAAACGTTCTGAAATTTCAAAGTAAGATTTTCATGCATGTTTTATCTCCGAAGTAGGAGTAACTACTGTCATATTTTGGCAATACCATACTTTAAATATGATACTCCATCCGTCCCATTTTACATGTATTATTTTCATTTTTGGTTTGTCCCAGAATATAAGTGTCACATTTCACTTTTTGGAAAGAATGTGTGGTTCACATGCACCATTTCACTTTACTATATTCAAATCTCAAACACAACTTTTACCTTTTAAACCAGATCAAATTAGACCAAATTGTTTTCTCATTAAAAGCATTTGAATAATACTTTCCTTCTTTAAAACGTTGTCATCTTAATTGACTGGTACAGTATAATATTTGAAAAGTTATAAATTTTATACTTTTATGAAAGTCTTTTAATAAAGAATTTTTTTTTACTCCAGGGGGCCTGGGGTAGGGGGCTGGGGGCCTGGAGTAATGAGGACTGAAACTCACTCCATTGAGTTTCGAACCCTTATGCGTCTAGCGGGTTTCGAACTCGAGACCTCCCACTAGGCACGGTAACCTCACAACCAGCTGGACTGGAATGATTGGTTAATTTAATAAAGAATATTTTCATATCGTTTTATTCTAAATAATTTTCTATAAAAATATACTCCGTAAAACTGATTGAAATTAAACTTGGTTAACCAAAAATTTAAAGATTGACAAAGTTTTAAGGAATGAATTGGTATGATTCTCACCACCGGCGGTAGGCTCTGGTCGTGGGACGTTATTGTCTTTCAAACGTACACCGACGTTCAGAATACCCTGCAAATGCCCTGTTGGACGACAAAGGCGGAGGGCGAGGGGCCGCATGGCCGGATTCTTTACCGAAAGGGGAGGGTAAACGCCGCTTACAACCAGGCTGGCGGTGCCCACAGGGAGGTCACGCAGCCAGGCCACATTGTAGATCTCAAACTTTATCTCCGACGATTTCGAACCCAGAAACTTGTCGTCCACGTGGAGCTCGAATTTGTGGTTCCACGTAGGGTTTGTGCCGCCGTGCCGGTCGACCGCCGTCTTCGATATCGTATCGTGACCCATGACGGCAACGGCGTACGTGCGTAACATTCTCGATATGGGCGGGAGGTCATGGGCGGATATCACTTTGACTTCCAGGATCATTTTGGGTGGATAATTTGTGCGGTTACCTGGCTAGCTAGCCCGCGACGGAAGACATGACCGGGAAACGCCGGAGAGGAGGCTCGCCGGCTTCCGGTCCGAATTGAAGACGGTGGTAGCCAAAAATTGAATAGGAGTTGAATGTGGAGAGAAAGGAAGACATATATCCAGCCATCCAGGCATTAATTAATGAATACTCCCTATGATACCCTTTCAGTTAATCATTTTTTATTTTTCAAATCAATGAAATTACACTTTAACCGATGATATAGGAGTATATTTATAATATGAGAATGATGGGAAAAATAATTAAAATACCATAAATTTTGAAAGGGTGTGAGGTAATTAAGCATCCCAAATTTGCATGTCTAATTTAAATACCCCAAACTTTATATAAAAATTATTTTAGCACCATGGTCATATATTATTTCTTTAAAAAATGTTAGTTTTTGGTGTTAATTTCATAAGTTAAAATATTTTAGCATTCATGAAGATACAATTCACATTCTAAACTTCTATTATAAAATAAATAATACTACCCCCACTCTATATAATTGCATCATTTTTATTTGTTATTTTAAATTATGCAATTAACATCATAAATTTACATTTTTGAAAAAAATAATATATTGCCATGGTGCTAAAATAACTTTTTATATAAAGTTTGGGGTATTTAAATTACATATGAAAGTTTGGGGTGTTTATCTCGCACTTCTTCAAAGTTTGGGGTATTTTAATTAATTTTCCCTAACAAAAATGTTATATGTTAAAATTAATATCATAGCAGATTAAAATTATTAAGTTTTACTCAAATATACTCCCTTCATCCCTTGAAATTTTTTCATTTTAAAATTTTTTGATCAACCATATTCAACTTTCATAAATTATACTACGTGTAATTTATAGGGATAAGATACATATATACCCCTATAGTATAGGTGCGGGAACAAATATACCCATGTTCTATTTTTCGGAACAAATATACCCCTTAACTTTGAAAAAGGTGCAAAAATATCTCTCATGTTTTTATAAAGGAGCAAAGTAATCCTTATTAACTTTGAAGTAATAAAATAAATTTCCAAAAACACCAAAAAATTAAAAATTCGAAATTAAAATATAAAAAAATAAAAAATTTAATATTTTTAGTATAAAAATATTATTTCAAAATTTTACTATATATTTAAGATTCTATCAAAAATGTGCTAACATATATGTTGCAATGTAAAAAAATTATTTTTGCATTTTTTGCACTATAAAATTACATATTTTGTATGATGATAAATAGCCCAAAAATTACAAAATAGTGAATTTATATACTAAAAATATTTAATTGTATACAAAAAGAAAAGGGAGAATTGGACACAATTACATTTTTTATTTTTTATTTATTTTAATTTCGAATTTTTAATTTTTTGGTGTTTTTGAAATTTATTTTATTAATTTTAAGTCAATAAGGATTAATTTGCTCCTTTATAAGAACATGAGGGATATTTTTGCATTTTTTTCAAAGTTCAGGGGTATATTTGTTCTGAAAAATAGAACAAGGGTATATTTGTTCCTGCACCTATACTATAGGGGCATATATGTACCTTTTCCCTAATTTATAATTAAGAAGTTATTTGTAATATAAAATTGAAATGAAAATACTACTCGTATTTGTTAAAAATGGAGAAAATGGTCAAATAGGGATCTTCTACTATTACAAAATCGTCACATAAGATCATGTACTCAATAAGTGTCATATAAATATGTCTACCTATAAAAAGCAATCAGTTGAGTACGTCCTAGCGACCCGTTGACAACCTCCCAATCCCGATTTAGCTTACATGTCATTATTTTTGCCTTGTATTTCAACCAATTTTAGCTAAATATTTCACGCATGCCTTATAATCTATTCTAAAAAGATAGTGAGATATATGTAAAAACCGAGATTATGAGGTTGTCAACAGGTAAGACAAATGGGACATTTTAAATAGGGACGGAGGGAGTATAAGCTAAAAACTAGAATCTGATTTTTTATTTTTCTATTACACAAAAACCACATATGTTACTAAACACTATCAACTTTTACTTTTCAAAATTATTTTTTCTCAAACACTACCAACTTTTACTATTAAACACTTTTTCCAAAATCACTTTAAAAACTTATACTACCTCCGTCCCAAATTGAGTTGCAATTTTGACTTTTCTTGGTCAAATAGACTCGTTTTGTTCGTTTAATTATGATGTCAATTTCTAATTATATTCCAATCTGAGTTTACAACTTTAAAGAGATTTCTTTATGAATATGTAAATTTTAATTATTAAAAATTGAGTTAATTATCAATAAGAAGGTTTGACTTTTATTATTCGTTGACCAAAAAATATTGACTTTGCAAAACAATTTGGGACGGAGGGAGTATTTTTTAGTTAGTCACTAAAGCATCATCATTAGCTATACGGACTTACAGAGTATGTCACGAACAACTTTATTGTAGACTTTTTAGTCTTTATTTTTTTTAATGAACGGTGTTTGAACCAATCAATACGACTTTTTCGGATAGGAGCCGGAGAACACCCAATCAATTTATTTGAAAAGGAAGAAAGTACATAGAGTAGGAGGGCTAAACCAATGTTGAAGTGTTGAACGAGTTGTGATTTTGAGTAGTGCTGAAGGGTTTCCAATTCGTAATGGCAAAGATATCAGTTTTCATAGCCTTTATCGTCTCCGGAAAAAAGACCTGTTTGTGATCATGTATGAACTTATTTCTTATCTTCCGAAGGTTCCAAATAACCATATTTGGAAGAACATAGTTTAGATCAGCAAAACCCCTGAAACATTTATACCAACCAAGAATATAATTCTGAACCGAATTTGTGGGTCTAGGTTTGTAGTTGAAAATAGTTTCAAAATGGTCTTCCCGGACCGCTCTGCTAAGGGTGTAGAATATGAACAAGTGGTCAATGGTATCAATGTTCGGGCACAAAGGGCATTTGAAAGGACCGTAGATACCAATTTGCCGGAATTGGACCTTAAAGGTAGCAACAAGTTTTTCATTTTCTAAAAGAAAAAAGGAGATTGTTTTTGGGATCCTGCTATTCCAATAGAAAATATAGTTAATATCAGCGGTCATTTTTGGCATTGTGACATCATAGTCACTAGAAAAACTGAATTTGTCATTCGAATTCGGCTTCCACAGATATCCATAGTCAATGTTATTAAAATAAAGCTTGGTAGCATTGATGATTTTTACTCTTTCTTTATCCTTCTAGTTTTAGAGTAGAAACCATAATATCAATTTAAAAGACCTTTGAGGATAGTATTCATAAACCCCAATTACTCCATTTGGAGTGATAAAAATTACTTCATTTATGGTTTAAATTGAGTAATCACTATTATGTTTCAAAATGAGAAGCTCGGGTAGGATATAACCTGTACCTGCAAAGGAACATATTCAAAGAAGTGTTCAAGTAAATACTAAATATGTCTCATTTCATTTTATGTGTCTTCTTTTGGTTTGGCACAATTATTAATCAAATGGTTGAAAAAGTAAAAATCATAGTTGAAATTTAAGTATAATAAAATGAAATCTTAGGGATGACGTATACCTTTCCAAAAAATGAAATATGACACTTATTTTAAGACAGCCCAAACAAGAAAGTAAGACAAGTAAAATCTAGGTTGGAAAGAATAGATAAATTATAAAAGGGATATTACCCAAAATAGGACTAAAAAGGTTTCAAAATTCCAAAATAGGACTGACATGTTTTTATTCCCAAAATAGGACTAATTACTGCCATGTTTTGGCAGTACCAGACTTCAAACATGACAGTATTTTCCAAACTTGACAGTAATTACTCTTATTTTGGGAATAAAAAACATGGCAGTCCTATTTTGGAATTTTCAAACTGTTTTAGTCCTATTTCGGGAACTTTCCCATTATAAAAGTGAGAAGATATACCTTTGAAGCATTTTTGCATTATAATACAGAGTTTGCACAAATTTTTATAAACAGTATATTTTTTGTAGTTGCCTTTATCATTTTTATTAGCATTAATTTTTATTTAAATTTTAGTCCACTTATTCTCTTAATGTAATTCCCTTATGACAAATTATTTTGTTGCATGTCCACAAATAACATTCTCCCATCGGCGAACAAAGCCCGTCCATATTTTGAGGCCGCTAACTCTTTCGGCCACCACCGTAAAACGCAACATCTCCAAACCTCCACTCTGTCTCGAGAAACTCCCCAATGAAGTCACCGGCAGGCGGCAGCCCTACTGTAGGGACCCTACAAAACCTCCACCACCTCCGCCTTGTCCAACGCGGATGCATCTCCTCCGACAAGGCCACCACGACCACCACTCTAATACTCTTATGTGCCTTCTTACTCCTCATGGCACCGCCATCATCTTTAGATACTATGCCATGCAAGTGTGATGGTGCTCTGAATGCCAACACCTAAAACGTGACTCCCATCAACGTCCCCAAGATAATATTCCGATCATGGAAAAAACATCTAAGATTATTGTTTTGGCACTATTTTTTACTAGTAGTATTTATTATTGAATTACTCAATTAATATCGAGGGTTTAAAGAACTTCACAATACAACATTCGATTCACTATTACTCCGTAAAATATAAGCTCGACTACCAGTACAGACAGACCTTGTGAGTTGTGATTCAAAAAAATAGTGTCCCATTTATACAGTTCAAAAATAGTCTCCCATCAAGCGCTCTCTAAATGCAAGGCGCGGCCACAGTTTCCGTCATAAACTATGTAATGTTCTCTGGATACAATTATTTTACACTCAGTCAGCATACAATTTCTTACCCGAACTAGGGATGGCCAGCTCCGGGTTCATGTCATGTAAGAAGAGGAACCGGAACCTTAACCATGTATACTATTCTGGTTGAGTTCTCGGCTCTACTCCAGTAGCCTATTTTCCATGCACAAAATAGGACAACCGGTTTGATCCTATTTTAGAGGAAAATAGGACACATCAATTTGAGAGCCTATATCATACAACCGGGTGTACCTACACCCGGCCCAACTAAGGAAGACAGCCCAACAATCAATACAGGCCAATTTTTTTTCGGTGGCAATTTTGTAATTTGAGCGAAAAATCGCAGCTTCCGCTAAATGAGCAATAGTGTAATTTTACTGAGCATCTGACCAATTTCATTGAGTATTATGAGGCTAACAATGAGTTTCACGACATTTGCTTCATATATTCTAATTCTCTTTCTTTTTCTTATTTTTTCAATTTAAAAACTTATTAAATTATATCTATAATCAACTCTTATTAAGTTGATATGACATTGATATGACATTGTAAAAATGAGCTTTACATTAGTACCAAATGAGCATACATAATTACAAAGTGTACATTGATATGAAAATCATAAGGTTTTGTTAGTTGAACATCACGCCACTTTAATTGAACATCAAATATCGGCTATTGGGATGAAAACCACAATTTCTTGTGAATGAGCATTAATGAACTTTTAATGAGCATTCGGTCTATTACGTTGAGTATTAGGAGTTTAATATATGAGTATAAGATCGGAATCAGATAAACATATGTAACTAACAAAATGAGAACTAATGAATTTGTCAGTTGGTTTGTTAGTTGAAAATCATGATATTTTCATTGAGCATCAAACCTCCTCTATTGAGATGGAAATAATGGTTTCTGTTAAATGAACATTAATACACTTTTAATGAACATGATACTTATTCTGTTGAGCGTTAGTTAGTTTCATAAGCATTGATATGACATTTTAAAATGAGCATAACAGCAGTCCCGAATGAGTATACATTATTATAAAATGAGCATTTTTTATCATATATTATAAAATGAGCATTGAAAAATTCAAAAGCTCACTAAAAAACCCTGATGCGCTCAAATATTCATTTGCGTAACAAAGAGAAATATAATAAATAATAGTATCAAAATAATTTATAATTTGTTATTCTTCAATTACAAAACTAATCATAATATTGGTACTGACGAAATGAGCAACGAAAAGATTCAAAAAACTCATTTGAAAGTTACAGTATGCTCGTATTTTCATTTGTATACCTCATTTGAATTCTCTAGTGTGCTCAAATTTTCATTCGTGCATGTTCATTTGATTTTTCTAACGTGCTTAAATATTCATTTATGTATGTTCAATTCTTTTAACTGTTATACACATTTATTATACTCAGTTACTCACTATACTCATTTTCAATATATAACATACAACTTATATTAGTAATTGATAAGGTCAAAATTTTGACACACAATACTAAAATATAATATTAAAATACACATATACGGTACTATGTTGGAATTGAGAACTAAAATAGTCCGTTCAATACTTTGCGTTGGGGATAGAAGGCCACAACCACACAACGCTGAATCCACAACCTAATTCCCTTCGTCCAAACACCCACCGAGCAACAGTGGAAGAAAATCCCAGAACTTCAGCGAGCGACCAGACCGACGCCTCCTTCAGACCTCAGCGAGCGAGCAGATCGGCGCCTCCTTCATCAGACCTCATCGAGCGAGCAAATCGACGCCTCATTCATCAAGCCTCACGGATCGAGCAGCATGGGAAGAACAGAACTAAATAACATTTACCATGGGAGTTGTAATTAATTGCAAAAATACCCGGTTGTACGGTGAGCAGCGTACAACCGGGTGTATGGTATAATTTACCCATCAATTTGCACCAGTTTACAACATCGGTTCCAATCTGGAACGGGAAATCTGGTTCAGTTTCGAAGCACAAAAACAACTGGTTCAGGCTCATTTCTGGACCCATGACTGGGTCAACCCGCGACTACAAAGTCAAAACCATGTATACTTTCAAGGCTTTCTAACAACTCAAAATACATCAGGGCACACATTTATGGAGATACACAATGACAACAAAACAAGTTACGATGTTTTAATTTGGGTTAAAATTTGTTGGTCTGGTCTAGTGGTGGACCCGGTTCCGGCCGCCCGGCCCGGGACCGGCCCGGCCCGTCACTGTACGGGCTCGGAACCGGCCCGGTTCTTGGGTCCGGGTCCGGGTCCGGTTCGGGCACCGAACCGGTGGGAGAAGCGGGTCCGGGCTCGGGTTCTGTTTTTAGTGGCCCGGCCCGGCCGGGTCGAGCACGGGCCCGGGCCTAACGGTCATTTAAAAAAAAAAATATTTTAATTTTAAAAAATACATTTTGGCTCAACAGCCACTTCCCAAACGGCTATATAGCCGTTGGGGGGTACCAGGGGGGTCTGGGGCGTTTGGGGGGGTGGGGTGGGGGGTGGGGGTGGGGGTGGGGTTTAAAAAAACCTATAAATACTCCTAATTTTAAACATTTTTTCACACCTCTTCTCCAACTCTCCCTAAATCCTACTCTCTACTCATCTCCAATTCTCCATATTCATCTTCTCATATTCTCTTATTCTCCTTTATATTTTATTTTACTATTTAATACTTATACAATTATTATATCTACTTATATATTAATTATCTACTTATAAATACATATACTATATTACTTATATTTCTTATCTACTTAATCTCTACTTATATTTCTTAATACATACATATATACTACATCTACTTAATATATACTTTAAATATTAAAGTATAAAATATAAGTGTATTACTCATTTCTTATAGTAGTATACTTATATATTATATACTATAAACATTATATTATATATTACTTACTATAACTAGTATTGTACTAGTTAATTAGTTAATTAGCATTCTTGTTACATTTATCATTATAATAGTTAATTAGTTCATTACCATCATTGTTACATTTTTCATTATACTAGTTAATTAGTTTATTAGCATTGTTGTTGCATTTGTCATTATACTAGTTAATTAGTTAATTAGCATTGTTGTTACATTTTTCATTATACTAGTTATTTACTTCATTAGTATTCTCATTAATTGTTAAAACAACTCTACTTCAATAAACTAGTTAATTGTCATTATAGTTAAAGTCACATTTTCTTATAGGAAGAAATAGTAGTTCAATCATTTAATTAAAGTACTTAACATTTTATTTAAGTAGTTTTTACTAAATTAAAGTACTTCAAAAGTTGGTATAATTTTAATTTTAAAGTCACACATTAATTCTACTTTGCACTAAATTAGTTTGAAGTATTAATTAAAATAGTTTTAATTAGTTGCATTAGTTTTGTATCCATTATTATATTGGTTGTCAATTAATATTTGTTACATTTTTAAGATGGAAGGTGGTAGATATTCGGTTGATTTGGGTAACCTCCAACGCAATCGAAGGAACGAGATTGGGAGGAAGAAATCCCGCATAGGTAAAGAACTTGCCGGTTCTTCATCTCAAAGCCGAGATGATTTTGAAACGGGTTACCAAAGGCGAGGTGGAGATGCGATGTCCAAAGAACAACTCCAACAAGAATTGGCCCGACATAATAACCGCTTTCTACAACAACAACAAATGCCGACGACCATTGACGAAGAAGAGCTTGAGGATGAAGATGCGGAGGAATTGGAACCGGAGACGGCCGAGGAGGAGGGTGCCGGCAGCCACGACGCCGACGAGCCTGCCTCATCCCAAACCGCCACCAGTAATAAAAAAAAGTAAGTCTGAACTAATGAAAAATAATTTTGATAAATGGAAGGACCCACAAACCGGCTATTGGCACGCAACTTGCAAGTGGTGCAACAACAATTATAGTTTGGGAACCTCCGGCGGATACGGATCCGCCGCAAGGCATCTTAAGGCAAAGCACCCCGTGGAGTATGCAAAATTAGGCGGCGGAACGGTGAAGCAAACTCAAATATCGAGGTTTGCGAATTCTCAACCTTTTGGTAATTTCTCCTACAATGATGCACAAAATTTGACTGGTATGGCTAACTTAATTTGTGAAGAAAATTTGCCTTATTTGTTTTCTGAAAGTCTTGCTTTAAGAGATTATGCACAAGGTAGTTTAAATCCTCAATTTAGAAATTATAGTCGCAAAACTGTTAAGAAAGAAATAATAAGGCTTTATAATGCGGAAAAGGCAAGGTTACAAAATTTTTTTGCAAACTTTGATGGGCGTGTTACTATTTATCTGACATATGGGAGGATGATTTTCATCATTTATATTATTTGAGTCTGACTGCACATTATATTGATGAGGATTGGAATATGCATAAATGTGTTCTTGCTTTTCGTGAATTTAATGATCGTCACACCGCTGAACATATTTATATTTTGATTGAGCGTATTTTAATTGAGTATAATTTGATTGATAAGGTGTTTGCTATTGGTTTCGATAATGCTACTAATAATACTGCTGCTATACCTAGATTGCGTGAGTTGTGTGGTGCCAATACTTTGATGGGTAGATTTTTTCATCAACGGTGTGCATGTCATGTTATAAATTTATGTGTGCAAGACGGTTTAAAAGCGTTAGGAGATTCCACGGAGATAATCAAGGGGGGGGATTAGACGTATTTGGGGTAATGGTCAACTTAGATTAAAATGGCAAACTTATTTGACTGAAAGAGGTGTGAGATATGTTGCTTTTCCTAAAGATTTGAATATTCGTTGGAATAGTACTTATAAATTACTTAAAGTTGTTCTTAGATATAAAGAACATTTTCCTGCTTTTTTAAAAGAACATGATAACTATATTATAAACGCGGTTGAGATCGACACTTGCGAAAAAATTTGTAATGTTTTGATATATTTTTTTAATGCTACTGAAACTTTTAGTCATGTTTATAAACCTACCGCAAACCAATTTATTCCACAAGCTGTTAATCTCGCCGATGCTTTTAAAGAATTTCAAAATGCCGTTTTCGTTCATTATTTTTGTGATTCTATGAAGAAAAAGTTTTTAAAATATTATGCGGATATTCCCCATATTTATGGTATTGCATTTATTCTCGATCCTCGTTATAGACTTGCTAATTTGGAAGATTGTTTCAACTTCTATTATCTTGCGTTTTTTGGTGAATTTCCAATGTATGACGATAACCCCATAGATCCGAAAACGGAATACAACGAGGTTAGTACTTTATTTTATGCCTTATTTAATGAGTTTCGTGCACAATATAGCAACGCTCCCCCTCCCCCGTCACGAACATCTTCATCTAAAGGAAAATCGATTTTTAAATCTGCATTTGGCAATCTTATGAAAAAAACAAAAACAACTCACGTCACTGAACAAAGTGCATTGAATGAGATTACTTTGTATTTAACATATGAAGTTGATTTTGAAGAAAATGATGACTTTCACGTTCTAGACTGGTGGAAGTCAAAAGAAAGAACGTTCCCGATTTTAGCACGGATGGCTAAGCAAGTACTATCAATGCCGATTTCAACAGTTGTTGTGGAACAAGAATTTAGTTCGGCCGGCAACGTCCTAACGGCATCTAGATCGAGATTGAGCGCGGAGTCTCTTGAGACGCTTATATGCTACCACGATTGGTTGAAGGCCGTACATAGAACTCAAGAAATGAGCATCACCCCCTCCCAAGATTTTATGGATGACTCAACAACTGATGGTGACTCTACCTATGCCGGAGATTCCGATTGATTAGTATTTTAGAATTTATTATAAAATGTATTTTATAGCACTTGTCAAATTTATTTATACTTGTACTTCATATTTCAAAATTGTAACTTGTACTTCATATTTCAAAATTGTAAATTTGTAGTTGTACTTCAAATTAATTTGTAAACTTGTACTTCATATTTCAAATAAATATGTGTTCACTTTTTCATATGTAGCACTTCTCAAATTAATTAATTGGTTACAAACTAACGACTTAAAATTATTTTTCTAAAATATAAAGCCGGTTTTTAAATTAAAAATACATTTACAATATGTAATTTGTTTAAATACTTATACACCTATTTTGTAACATTTGTAAATTATAAATCAAACCACTTTTCTAAGTACAAATAGTTTTAGTTTTACTTAATTCATTAAATTAATTAATTTATTTTACAATATGTATAACTAAAAAAAAAATTGAAATCAAACCTCCCAAAGGGCTATATAGCCGTTGGGGCTATGGGTGGGGGGCAGGGGGGGTCCCGGGGGTGGTGGTGTGGGGAGTGGGGTTCAAAAAATCTGTAAATACATCTATTTTCTAACATTTTTCTACACCTCTTCTCCAATTCTTCTCCAACTCTTCTCCATCTTCATCTTCTCTTATTATCCTACATTCCTACTTATACATATACCATTTTAAATATGGAAAGTACATCTTCCCTTATGCAAAACAATTTTGACAAGTGGAAGGACCCAAAGACCGGACTGTGGTGGGCAACTTGCAGGTGGTGCAAGAAAGAGTGTTGTTTGGGGCATTCATACAGATACGGGATGCCAATAAAACATATGAAGTCCTGTGACAACGGGAAAACAACAACCAACGGTGGCGGAAATCCCAATTGATATTCATTAGAAAATGTATTTCGTATTGTTATTTTTTTCTCAATTCTCAAATGTAGTTCTTATTTCAAATAAATGCACTTGAACTTTGTTTTTAATAGGAATTTGTATAATATATAACTAATAAAAAAAATACTTGCCCAGCCCGGGCCGGCAGGTGGCCCGACCCGTGACCCGGGCGGGTAGTCCGGCCCGAACCGGAACCGGCCATTGCCCGGGCCGGTCCCGGGCCTACCATTACAAGACCCGAGGCCCGATCGGGCCTTGACCCGGCCCAGTCCCGACCCAGCCCGGGTCCATCACTGGTCTGGTCTGTTTAAGTCTGGTCTCTATGTATTTTATAACTCTGGAAGTCTGATCTGCTCTGGTAAATGAGTGGTCTCTATGTATTTTATAACTCTGGAAGTCTGATCTGTTCTGGTAAATTTGTTGTCTCTATGTATTTTATAACTCTGGAAGTCTGATCTGGTCTAGTAAATGTCTGGTCTCGTACTCTCGTGTATATTATAACTCTGGAAGTCTGATCTGGTTTGGTCTGTTTAAGTATGGTCTGAGATTAAAACAGTCCATGTAAAAACATCCTTACACAAGCCATCTGAAAATGATATGGAGAAAGAAAGATTCAAATGTGGACAAACTTCATTGAAGAAAGTATTGCTACACTAGCGAGTGTAACACAAAAATTCAATGGAATATTCAGACTGCAATAATATAACACCGAACTTCATCGGAAATTTAATACTACAATAAAACTTAAATGTTCCGAGAAAAAGAAAATTATAAATCAACTTAGTTAATGAGTACAAAATAGTTATAAATCAACTACAAAATTTTAACCTGCTGCACTTGTTAGTAATGACAAGACTGCCTCAATATCCTTCACTCTTAGTTAAGGCCACATGCAACAGCCACTTTACTTGGATTTAGTAATGCTTCCTATGTTACTGGCCAATTCAGCAGCAGCGCCAATATATGTATGTGGTGTTAAGTTTAAAAGAGTAGTCTTTGCATTTTGAGGTATTTTTAGACCTTCAATAAACTCTCTAATGCTTTCCTTTGTCACTGTTCTCCCCCGGGTTAGCTCTTTCAGTTTTTCATACGGCTCTGGGACGCCATATCTTCGCATCACCTATAATAAGCCAATTGCAAGGCCATTGGGTTCTTTTAAAGCATTAATATATCTCGTTTACAAGAACCAAATGACCGCTAATACTCGCTACTATTTTACAACTACACTTTTCTTTATAGCAATACTTTTCATATTCAAATTAGCTTTTGTGATTCAGAGGAACTTTTTAGTGCAGTTTCCATATATGCAAATTTCAATTATTTGAATTGATTTAAATTTTTACAGGAAAGATTTAATCTTAACCTCAGACAACCTTGAACAACCAAAAATGTAGATCTTTTAGATATGGAGGAAGTATATCACAAAAAGAAAAAACGATCAGATTTTGGTATTAGAATATACTTCATAACAAAATAAACAAAGAAACATTTTAGACAAAATCAGAAAATATCAAAATCCAGCCATAAACACAAAAGAACAATACTAGAGAGATTATGAAAGTATATAAGCATGTGTGCAAAAAATTACTAGGAGAACTCCATTAAGGTTTGAGAACAAGTACATACAGTTTGAATAGGCTCGGCAAGAACCTCCCAGGATTGGTTCAAGTCTTCTTTCAAGGCAGCTTCATTGACCTGTTATAGAGAAAGTTATCAATTTGGTAACTCATGCAGTCATGCGTTAGACATGTGAAAACCAATATAAAGCTACTGCTAGTGTAATATTATATGAAGTTGGGATGCATATCAACAGCTCAGTGAGAAACAGAAGTCTTAAGTTAACTAAAGCACCACCAATTAGTCAAGTACACCACCAGACTATCTTGCACCACAATCTCAGGTATCAGTTGGTCTAAAATTAATTAAGATGAGAAACCTCCAAATAAATAAAAAATTAAACATAAGTAAACATGTGGCTAAGTAACTAAGACTCTAAGGAATACATTTTCTAGCTCTTCGTTTTTGGGGACTTCACATGGTCAGTGCTAACATGTACAAATGTACAGTGCAAATAAACATAGTACTTCTTTCTGCAGATACACGGAAGCTTATACACGAGAAATGTAGATCTAGAATTTCAATATTCATGCCTTTCCATGGAACTGCTGACAGGTAATAAACACTGTGCTTTATCACTATAAATATGACACATTACACTTTGGATCACACCGCAACTCCGCAAGGCGAGGGCCCGGGGAAGGGTCACACCACAAGGGTGTATAAGGAGCAAGTCTTCCTTTGTCATTTTTTACAAGAGGCTGCTCCCAAGACTTGAACCCGTGACCTCTCGGTCACACAGCAACACCATAATGGATGTGACCTCTTGGATCACAAAATACTATTGATTAAACCTTAGAATTTAGAATTGTTAAAACTAACTAGAACTCTTAGTTTTGATTGCAATATGATCATTAGCTTCTTACACTTCTAATTTTTCAATTTTTATTTTTTTATAGGAAGCTCAGTTTCTAATTACAGGCTATCCCAGCCCCTGACCTAAGCAAAGTCTTGACCATGAAATAAGTGAACTTTAAATCATCAGAATATTCATAGAGCACAATTATGTATTCATGATGGACCATAACTTTTACCTGAAGCTTTGAAATTCCCCGTAATGCATTTCTATAAGCAAGAAGAGAATGCCCCAATCCTACTCCCATATTTCTCAGAGCAGTAGAATCTGTCAAATCCCTCTGCACATCAAAAGATATAGAACCACAGTAACATTAGAAGAGCTTAACCATTACATCACGGGTGTATTGAAAATTTGAAAGAGGTGTAACAGTTTAAGGCACTGAAACATCATATATCCAATGGTTTTGTAACAGTTTTTAACTTTTTATAAATAAAACTGTGAAAGATAACATAAATAGTTGCAATGTACATGCAAATTGGCATAACGTGTCCCTCGATTTCCAAAGACAGAAGCTCGTTTGAACTTTAAATCAAATAAGATCCTTCTTATCTTCCCGGTAATTTCCTCCAAGCAAAATACCAAAGTTGGCTAGAACTAATGAATTATTATTAACTACCCACCTCAACATCTCATTTATGTGCTATCTTCAGTTCTTTCTTAAGCCCTGTTCATGGTGGTTTTTATTTCCAATGTTTATGATAGCTAAAAAACACATAAGAATTTCAAAGATTTCTCGACATAAAAAGATTGTGGATTCTGAAAGTGTTCATGTCCAAGAAATTAAAACTCTGCTCAGAACAGCTTTGATTATAACAACATTAGATAGTTGTATACCTGCCACCGTGATATAGGCAGCTTTGTGCTTAAATGTGATAGGCTTCCATTAGCAACTCCGAGATTTCCTTCGCTGTTCTCAAAATCGATGGGATTCACTTTGTGCGGCATTGTCGAAGATCCAATTTCACCAGCTTTAGTTATCTGCTAAAAACTTGAAATGGTTGTTACTTCTTTATAATGTTAAAGATCTAATTCATTCCCTCCCTCCCAAAAAGAGTTGAGGAAGTAGAATACGAGACTGGATCAAGCTCTTTAGGGGGTGCTTGGAACTGACTTTGCATGTGCTTCTTTAATAAAGAAGCAGAAGCAGAATCAGAATCAGTTTTCAAAAGCTAGTCTCCCTCAGCTTCTAAAAAACTGGTTCTAGAAATAAATTAGAGCATTAGAATCACTTCTGCACTCTCACCCAAACACTCCAACTTCTGCTTCTGCTCTCTGAAGGAGCAAAAGCAATTTTAGGAATCAAATCCAAACAAACCCTTACATTTTAAATTATTATGATATGTAATTTAGTTTTAGTCAAAAAAATGATAAACGTGAAACTTATATAAAAGAAAGTTAGCTTTGTTGATGAATAATAAATAATAAATGTATCATATATACCTGTTTGAAATATCGCAAGGAAATATATCCCCAAATATCTCGATCAAAATCAATTAAAATGTTGTTAAATTGGATAATCGAATGAAACAGCTTGGCCATATAGTCATGAGTTTCAATCTGCATCATTAGAAAACCTTACAATTAAACTAAATCACAAGGTTAACACAAGGTCAAAAACATGAAGTTAACCTATAGTCGCATGATTGCATCATTTAAGTAAGCATCAATTATGACAAGACAGATTAGACCACGGATCTAACGTGTAATCTTATATAAATGTTTCAATTTAAGTAATGAATAAATTAAAGCATTTATAAAGTGTACTACAATGGTAAAGGGTAAGTGGAATACATAAAGCCCATGAATAATAAGACCAGTGGAAATGTAGCATCAAAAAATCAAATCCCTCAATCTCGGATCTGTATATACGACCTTTCAGTAACTTTAGCCATCAGCCCATCACACTTACTCTATCACCAAAAACATATCATTATCTCAAGATTTACATTCAATTGCTTAATGATTCAGTACCAAAAAAAAGCACTAGGCATAATCATAGTTGTTTTAGATTTTCATATGTAACAGGATATGCATTTTGCATAAAAATCTGGCCTTGGTACAGGGCATATGTTTAGGCCTTTAAAATGACATCAGTGTAGAAAGCAGATTAAGGTATCAAGGGCGTTCTTCTGCAAAGATTGCATTGTGTGAAGGCACTTTCAATGGGTCAAACATCTATATTTACACTGCCTACTAAACATAAAAGTTAGACAATATGCACAACCATAAGCATCCAGGACTCTATAAAATTTAATGAGAACAGCATACTGGTGGTCCACTATAAAAAGATCAGAATTGTAAGCAGCTTCATGTAAGCAACGCATTTATGGCGTGTGTCAAATATAATGCTATTCTTCGAATGAAAAGCTAGCAAAAGTGCAAAACAATATGCCATAATATCTTTTCCATAATAATACCTGGGGTACATATGGATTGAAGCTTAAGCCAAGAGATGTTACAAAGTCCTCAGCAACTTGAGGCCAGTTTACATCAGGATATGCAACTAGATGTGCATTGTAGTTTCCAACTGCACCCGCAAACTTCCCTCGCATCTCAATTTGTGAAATGTCATGTCTCTCTGTAAATAACCGATATGAAAAAATAGCCATTTCCTTGCCTAGTGTTGTCGGAGAAGCTGGCTACAGCATAAAGATCAGAATACATTTCACAATTTAGTGAACATGAATATCTGAATACAGCTAAGGTCATCTTGGACAAATCCAGAAAATTTCATCCCTGTAAAAATGGACAGGCAGACAAGTGTTTACCTGCCCATGGGTGCGGGAAAGCATTGGGACATGTGCAGCCTTTGTGGCTATGTCAGTGATTGCAGTAATCAGCTCATCCATGACTGGCAATATAACACTGTGAATAGCTTCTTTTAGCATTAGTCCATGTGCTAGATTGTTGATGTCCTCGGAAGTGCACGCAAAATGGACAAACTCAAGCACCTAGGAATATAATACAATATAAAGGCAAAAAACTCAGCTCATGGAAATGGAATACCTACAGAATTGTTGTGTACCTAGTTACACCGAAAGACTACAAATAGAAATATAAATAAGCAATACTGTAAGATTTCTGGAATAGCAGATAGTGATATGCCAAAAATTCTATATCTCATCCATGGCTCATTTAAGGCATATAGTTCACCAAAATACATACACACATATATACACACATGAAACATTGTATACAACTAATATACCTTAGAAATTTCTTCATGTGATTGGCATTTTTGTTTTAGGAAGTACTCCACTGCTTTAACATCATGGTTAGTCACTTTCTCGATTTCCTTCACTTCCATGGCATCACTCAAATTAAATCTATCAATCAAGCCATGCAAATAAGACTTTGCTCCTATAGAAAAATTGGGAACTTCAGGGATTTCAGGAATTTCTGAAAGCTTCAACAACCACATAACCTGACAACACCAACAAAGATAAGTTTGTTTTTACAGACCTGATAAAATTGCAATGCTTATAGGCTAAGTTTGCTTTTGGCACAACTAGCTGAAAAGATACTTTTGTGAGCTTTTAGTAACTGTTAGCTTTTAGTGACTGAAAAGATCTTAAAAAGAAAAGGTGATAGTTGTTTGGTAAAAAGCTAACTGTTTGATTTAGTTCCGTTTGGTATACAAGCTGTTAGAATTAATTAATACTAAAAGTCACGAGCTTTTCTCAGATGCTACACCCGGTAGCATCTCAAAAAAGATCTTTTAATTTTTGAAAAGCTCTTAAAAAATGTAATGCCAATCATACAACTAGAGTCTTTTAAGGTCTTTTTAAAGAATAGAAAAGCTAGAAGCTAGAGGCTTTTGTGTGCCAAACATAGCCATTGATTGATAGACTATAGCGAAGACAAAAGCCACTGCAATACATAAAGGTTGTAGTGCAAATACTTCATTAAATGAACAAAAATGAAGTTTAAGCTGAACCCCATTTGTGAGTGGAAGGTCTCATCAAAGAGGTTAGAACCTTGGAGGTTTATATAGAAGCAAGGATACACACAACTCAGGCATGGAATCCCATTTTGTGATTGTAGCATCTGATTGCTAAGACTACTACCTCCGGACCCAAAAAAAGACCTGTATTCCATCAAGGTACAACTTTTCTGTTTTAGTAAGGTAGAACCATACAACTACTACAACTCATGAATTATAGTGTATTTTTAAAATGTATTTTTTAGCTAAACTAAATTTAACATATTTAACTTGTTTGTCAGTCGTCACACTTCATTTGGAAATATTACATCATATGATAAAATGTGTTTTTCAATGCATCTCTTTTTTGGGTAGAAAAAAAATTCAAGTAGGACTTTTTTGGAGATGAATAGAATGTATTATGTTAACACAAAAAGTATAGCAAATATTCTTTCATAATTGTAAATGCAACACTGATATTTTCTTCTTTTTCTTTTTCCCTATATACTTTGTGGCACTAGGTTCATGCAGAAACTACATAGAACGGTTTATACCCACTAAGGCACTAACATAAGCAGAAGCTGTGATATTATATTATTATTATACATATATATACATATATCAACGTTCATCAAGCACGCATAGAGAAGAATGCTGAAAAACAATTCGAAGAAAGTGGAACACCTCAACTAGGACTCGAAAGCGAATGAGGCCATACTCGCTCATGAATGGAACCAAGTCCTTTACTTTATCCCAATAGCGACCATCCAATGGGCATAGAGCTGCTAAAGTTGATAATGCTAGATCACAAGAATGATCACCAGACGTTTTAACCTGGTTAATAAAAAGATCACTTCTTCAAGAAACGATATTAAGGACTGGAAAGGGATAGCAACATGAAGTCGAGGGTGATATTATCATTACTATATGTGAGCATAAGTTCAATGAACATTTCACCTGCACATTATATTCCTGAATTTGCAGAAGTGTTCAAGTAGTAAATCAACAATTAAGCAAGTAAAATGGCAAATTATATCAAAACACCATAGATACCAAATACTACGTAAGAAATAAATCAAAATATATTCTCATTTCTGAAATGCTGAGGTCGAATATTCACAAAAAAAAAAAAAAAAAACAGTGGTGTACATGTCGGAGAAGATTATGAGAAGGTGCTACCTTTTCAATGGTTCCAAATGAGCTGCTCTTGCTTTGCATTTCGGTAGTTGCTCTGCAGTGCATAGATTTAGCAATAATGCTGTGGCGCAAGGATAAATGCAAACGATGATGGAGAATGTTCTGGCGGCTAAGCGGTTGGCATATAAAAGTCGATGTTTGGTTAAAGTTGGGTTTAAGACAAGTCCTGAGCTCCATCAGTTAGCGTTACAAATACCTGCGAGTCAAGAACATAACGTGAGGTGTGATGATCTATGATCTTCACCAAAAAAAACTTGATGATGATACCAAAAGCTACAAATTCCCTTTCTGCTCGATATATTACCTCACGATTTAAATCAACAAGCACTTTAATTGGAGCAACAGTACGTATAGGAGGTAAGGAGCTTCTATTCATTTACTTATCAAATATTCATCGATTGAAGCACCACAGCCAACTCGCAGAAGGAAAGGTAAGGAGGTAGGCTACTCGACAGTAAGGCGGAGCGGCGTCTTGGTCAGGTGAGGCGGAGCGGCGGTGCAGGTGGTGGCGGAGCTTCGTGCTGCGAGTGGCGGCGGAGCTTAGTGCTGCGAGTGGCGGCGGTCCTGATTGTAAAGCGAAAGACAAGTTCGCACAGCTGAGTGCTGAGTGGAGGATGAGTTATGAATAGAGATGGCATTTGGGCCGACCAGTCGGATAACGGCACCGAACCGATTTGGTCAAATTGGGAAAAACCGATTTGATTTGGTCAAATTGGGAAAAACCGATTTGACTGGGGAATGGGCACGGGGCGGGGAATACCTAAATTTTTTAAATGGTTAATGATGCGGTTATGGTTCTATACTAATCTGCCCTATTATCCGCCCCGAAACCGCCCCGTTCACTAACAGCCTGTTTGGATTGAGTGTTGAAGAGTGTTAGTAATTGAAGTGTTAGTAAGTGTTGATGTTAACACTTGTTAGGGAGAAAAATCCAGAAGTGTTAAAAAGTGTTAGTAATGGTTAGGAAGTGTTAATAATAACCTTCCCAACACCTCAATTGTCCATTTTTTTAACACCACAATTTGGAGTGTTTTGAGGTGGTGTACAATTATTACCCTTCTCATTTACCCAAAAAACATAAAATGCTTCAACATTTCACTTCGAATGTCTTTCCCATGGGTCTGATGGTTTGTTTTTTCATCTCTTCTCTTTACTCGTTTCTTTTGTCTCAAGGTAAAATTATTAACACTTCTATTATTAACACTTTATTCATTTGATCTCCCAAACAAGGTAAAATTATGTCTAACACTTACACTTCTCTTCCCTTCCGAGCCCTTAACAATGGTGCAGGTACTCGCACCGTTACCCGATCCGTAACATTATTAATGAATCATAACTTTTTATATATAAGAATAATAAGTATATATTTTAAATTGTGGATACTAAATACTACCGTAGTATATACAGAGTATCATATAAACAATGCTAAAAAGTACGGAGTATACTATGAGTACTTTTTTTTTGCCTAAAACTAAATATAGGCCTAAACTTGATTTTGGAATTTGGATTCTGAGATGATTACTATTTTTTTATTATGTTACAAGAGATATTAGGTGCATGTCATACTAATGAATTTAGGTCAGTCTGTTTGATTGCTTAATATTTACTTTTGTATGTTTTAGGGTGTTTTGAATATATAAATAACAAGGAGGATTAGAAATGGTTTTTTTCCAAAAAAATTGGTTATTTGGTATCATTTGGGGAAACGGTTACTCATGGATAAACCGATTCCCCGTTGGAGCGGGTATGGTTCAAATAAAAATTACCCGAACGGGTAATGGGGTGGTTTTGGGGCAAACATTTATTTAACGGGGCGGTTTCGGTTTTATGTATACCCGTCCCCGATCCGCCCCGTTGTCATCACTAGTTATGAACTTTGAAATAAGCGGTAAAACCTCAGTTAGGTATAAGTTTTTAGGTGACAACTCCGATACCCATTTAAAAAATGGGGTGTCGTACCTATCATGCATTTCATTGGTCCAAATCATTATATCATTTTTAGTTTAGATTTAAATAATTCAACTGCATCATCTTGATTGGTCCATGTGGACAAAGGTATGATACCTTATGGGTACCATAGAATCTACCCTTTTTTAACCAAATGGCTTACACTGAAATTAGGCAGAATATAATAGTGTGCTTCGCTCTTGATCCTAGAAACAGAGAACAGTTGTTCATCCTGTTCTTGCTACCCCAATATATCACGAGCCAACTTATTAATTGCATACCCCAATTGATTTTGAGATTAATATTCTCACTCTGCTAAGAACACCTTGCCAATATTGCCCACTGTGATACTTTAGCACATCACAACTTTAAAACGTGTCCACAAATAAGTTTTTATAAACACACACTGTATCTCGTGTGGTAGTTTAGGACCTCAGTGCTTAAAAATGTGTCCACAAGTAAGGGCTTCAGGCCCTGCCGCCCTCCTTATAAACACATGCACTATCTTGTATGCGAGTGATGTGGGAACTTCATGTTCACAACACACTTAATAAAATTTTAATATCTTCAAAAATAACCCTCATCGGAGTTGCACTTGCCTTTCCTTGTATGTCCCAAAAGGGTTGATAATTCTTTTTAGGTAAAAACAATTACAGGGGTTCAATGATGATTGTTTAATTTTGAACTTCTTGGTAGCAGGCCACTTTTTCTGTTGGGGCATTCTTATGAGGAAAGAGCAAGGTTCAAAGTATCTAGTGATATGAATGAGTTATTGGTAAGTTGTCTTTATAAAATTATATCAATGCTCTAACTTTTCTTCCAACCATGACTAGTAGTTGTTTCATTTGTTGGATACTTGAGGTCTCTGTCAAATGTCAATAATCATAATTTGAAGGCTAAATTACAGAACTGTTTCGACCGTGCTGCTTACTAGCTTGTAATTATTAGTTTAAATACCACAGAGAGAGGGGGGTAGGGAGAAGAAGAGAGATAGAGAGATTCTCTTTTACTCCTCACATGAATGTGGTTCTAAAGGATGAAATGTGTGCATGAATAGTTTAATTAAATTTCAGATTGTGTTCTTGAATCTATAGGATTTTGTCAAAAGATGATCAACTCATCTTAATGACATATTCAAATGCCTCACTGAAGTTGCTCAATGACTGGATGTCTCGAGTTTGATCTTCCACGTTCAATTGAACTAAAGTTCCAGAGTCAAGCATTAAGGTAAAACTTTTGTTGTTTTCACTAGGTAGCAATTGACTTAATTTTTGCAGAACTAAAGTTTTTATGTTTTCATTGTTTTTCCAGAACTGAAGCTTTGAAGTTCCATAATCAAGTTTTAAGGTTGTTTACGATTTACATGCATATATATATATATATATATATATATATGGAAATTAATGATATAAAGGTAATGAGATAACATTATACAGACAGCTGCATGTTTCTTGGATGAAGGAAATGTGTGCAGTGTTATTATCCTTAATTATTTTGTATAGCTCACAATTAACAAAGAAATAAACTGCTTTAAAAAATATTCAAGTTTATATGAATATTTCAATTATTTCAGGTTTTTCACTCACTTGCCGGGTGCACTCCAGTCCTAGATGCCTCTGAGGTATAACTTTTCCACTTTATACTTGGTTTCTTCTTGATGATAATTTATTAATTTATCATGTGAAGATGTGTTGCTTACTATTAATAATGATACTCATAGTTCATACTTGCCAATAGTAACACAATTGTTTCATTTTAGGTCATCTGTTCACAAATGTGATTATGATTTCTGATATTGCAACCTACATTTTCTATGTAGTTAATTGGAAGAAGATTTCATTTTGGTTGATAGATTATTTATGGCTAGTTTGGCTCTTTGGTTTATGGCTATCTTTGATTATTTAATACTTCAAAGATTTATGGGCTTCTTTGATTATTTTCTTCAATGTCTTGTTTGACTCTTTGATTTTTTAACAAAAGAGTACTAAATTTTACCCTACCCTATATTTTGTAGATGATTGGTGGTGAAGCTATCCCAACAAATGATAGATCATCAACTGGAAGCCATCAATCAGGAGGAGCTACATAGAGATTTAGTATATTGTTGCATTGAGACTTCTTATTCCAATTTGAATGTGTTTACCTACAAACTATTCTTGTAAACTTTGTTTTTATGTAGTACTTTAAATACTTTTGAATGACTTTTGAGTTTCAATATCAAGAGATTATCCGGTCAATACATTCTTATTATTAATACTAGCACGAAATAGATTTATTTATTGCTAGTATATAATGCACTAAAATAAGGAGACATGAATTTCCTTGACACTTGTGTGTCACCAAAAACATTCCTTGACAGTTGACACATAAAACATTGAGGACTTGGTAAATTTCTTAACACACTTATGTGTCACTAAAAGTGTCAAGGGATTTGCCAACACATGTGTTTGAGTGTGAAGAAAGGTTTTTCCTAACACTGTTCCTAGTGACACTTTTTGTGTGTGTTGGCAAATCCTCCAAAGGGTCTATCTTGACACATTTACTGTTTTTCTTGACACTTTTTGTGTGTCATAGAATGTCACTTTGCTTGTAGTGTAAAAATTCTTTTTTTGAAAGCGATAATGATTAAAATTCTAAGCCCCGGATTTGCAATTGTGTTAACTAGGGGTGAGCATGGAACGGTACGGGACGGTTATTTCAAAAAACCTGTCCCGTCCCAAAGTACGGTTCTTTTTAAAATCAAGAACCGGTACCGTCCCGCACATATATGGCACCTGTCCCGTTCCGTACCAATTTTCAGCACGGTTCGGTACGGTTCGGTACGGTTCTTCGGTGTTATTTGGTTCGCAAATAATTAACCCCCATGAAATATAATTAACCCTATTTACATAGCATTGTTAATATCATTTAGTATTGTTTTTGTTTTAAAGCTAACTTTTAGTGCTGTCAAGTCTTAATAATTGGATTACACCCAAATAATATGCAAGATTGCATATTTGTAATATATGGACATACGATTCCTGACACTTATACTTGGTAATATGTTATATATAATATACGTAGTATTATTACTCGTATATTATAACACTAGTTTTTGGGACATA
Organism: Cuscuta epithymum; assembly: GCA_945859915.1. Classification (NCBI taxonomy): domain Eukaryota; kingdom Viridiplantae; phylum Streptophyta; class Magnoliopsida; order Solanales; family Convolvulaceae; genus Cuscuta; species Cuscuta epithymum. The sequence continues at coordinate 1,950,559 of CAMAPF010000137.1, forward strand.
TGGTCACTAACATTTATACTCGGTAATACATTATGTATAATATATTATTATAATCTAACACTAGTTTTCGGGACAATTCGGGACGGTACGGGACGGTTCGGGACAATACGGTTCCGGGACGGTTTCGGAACGGTTCTCACTAAGAACCGGTACCGTACCATATTATTAAAAAAAGCTCGGTACGGTACGGTACGGTTTTACATTTTTCCGGTTCTATCGGTTCTGGAACGGTTCGGGACGGTTCTTTGGTACGGAACGGGAATTCCCAGATCCGTGCTCAGCCCTAGTGTTAACACTTCGCATTTTGCTCCATCTTCATACAATTCTTTCTTAATTATTAAAATAATGATAAAAATTATAACCACCATATAATTGAAATTAAAAAATGAAATTAAAACTATTAGATATTCTAATATAGAATCTTAAAAACAATACTTATTTTAAATCATATTATATTAAACAGGCTCTATATTATTTGAAATTAAAAAACGAAAATTAAAACTATTAGATATTCTAATATAGAATCTTAAAAAGAATACTTCTTTTAAATCACATTATATTAAACAGGCTCTATATTAGACGAAGTTTATTTTTCTTTTAAATCACATTACAAATGATCCGAAAGAAATCAAATTCAAATTAGCTAAATTACATACTGTCCGTGCATTACACGAGCTTGAAAGCTAGTTTGTTATATGTGACGAAGAAGGGCAATTAAGAAAATCGCCATAAATGTGTTGTATATAAAAAAAGTGTATCATAATTTGTAGATTCCCTTAACGATTTGCTTTACATAGTTTATCACATCATGGTTTATATCTAGCTTCGAGCATTGTTTTTAATTTCCTATTAAATACGATTTCTTAAATTATATTTTATTTTTTCAATTAGGTTGATTTAGTATAAAATTCTTTTACTCTATATAATTTATCTAAAACTTTATAGGAAAAATTGAAAATAATAATCCCAACTATTGCCGGTCCGCTGAAAATAATCCCAACTATTGATTATTTTTGTATAATCCCAACTATATAGACTATCCGCCAATAATGGTCCATGACCATATATTATCTCTATAAATAGAAATTAAGTGTAAAAATTAAAAATTGAGATTATTTATAGGGATTACTTGTTATATCTCATCTCATCCACTTTAGAAACTCCAAGAATTTATTCATAGGGACCATTATTGGTGGAAGGTCCCTAAAGTTGGGATTATTCTGTAATAATAAATAGTTGGGATTATTATGAGCGGACGCCAATAGTTGGGATTATTACTATCAATTTTTCCAACTTTATATACATACTTCACTCCCATGCAATGCATAAGAGGAGTAACTAGTTTTCATTTGTTATTTTTAAGCAAAACAGTGTTAAACTAATGGATTTACCTGTGGTGATAAATTTTATGTTGTATTAACGTGTAATTTTTTTATAGTAATTGTCCACTAATATTACTAAAATGAAACTCTTGAACAAAAAAGAAACTTTTGTTTAATTTCCTAAAATGTGACTAATAGGTTTTAAACTTACTAAATTACCCCTAATGACTTTAGCTGATAGTAACATACTAACATACTCACCCCAGTGACCTAACCAGCCTAGTGACCTGACCCGTCAGTTAAGTTACACGATCCGACCCGATCAGTTACAGTTACCCGATTTGATCGGTTACAATTACTAAACTCAATCCAATTTGTTATTCAATCCGACCAATTATATTTACTCGACCCATCAGTTACAATTACCCGACCCGATCAATTAAAGTTTCACGAACCAATTCAACCAATTCAGCTACCCAATCCGATAGTGACCGCCGCTGGTCACCACCGCATCTGGCCACCATCGTCGGCCACCTTACAGTCGCCCTGCGATCGACTAGTTTGCATGGCCTGTCCCTCACCTACCTTGCCCCAGCCTCCAACTATGCAACCACCACTACTACATTTTAAGGCCTAATGTAACAATAAAATTGTAACATTTGTCGAAAGTGTTACAAAAAACCAGTCTCTCGTAACATTTTTCCATATATCGTTACATTTGTATAACAATTGATTACGAAGTATATCAATGGAAATTCAAAATTTTGCACCCAAAATATATGCACTATGAAAGAAATAAGAAATAAGAAGTATAAAAATATATTATCTCTATCTCAACTGAAGTTTTTCATTAAAATACTTACATATATTATGCAAAATTAAAGTGAATTGAATTTTTTTACTTTGATTCTATATTTGGTTATGGGTTAAAACCAAACAAAAAAACTGAACTCACCCCTACATGTGATGATTGATACCCTTTTGTGATCTTATAAATTTGTCGTCTTTTCTGTTTTTATTGTACAAAATTTTATCACTTTCCCTTTTTATCAATTTTCTGTAACTCTTCATAAATTTCAACTATATAATTTTTACCATATTATTTTGAGTGTTGGTTAAATTTTATAAAGTTATAAGGAGACATTCGATAAAAAAAAAGTTATAAGGAGACCTGAAGTAATACTCCGGAAGTGATGGAAAAAAAAAGATAGGAAGTTGGAAGTTGGAACTATCTTGGTAAAAAGATTTCCACATGGAGAGTTGGTTTGAGAGAATATGGTTACACCATTCGCCAAAAGAGTGGTAGAAAAAGTCAGATCCTGTCTTCCTCTAAGACCTCTCAACCATGCACGCTCTCTCCCAACTTTCAACTCTGTTCATGCCAATCCCTTAGCCGTTAGATGGTCTCCGTCGTCGCGGGCGGTGTAGAAATGAATCCTACCAACCCAACGCCGGGGACTTCCACCATCACCGACTCCGCCGTCACATTCCAGCCACCGCCCAGCCACCGAATCCTCGAGATCTGTCTCATCTCCGCCCGTGATCTCTCCCCCGTCTCCAAGCCCCTCCGCTCCTACGCCCTCATTTGGATCCACCCCAACCGGAAGCGCTCCACCGGCATCGATCAAGATGGCCACACCAGCCCCGCCTGGAACGACAAATTCTCATTCAGAGTCACCGACGACTTCCTCTGCTCCGATCATTCCGCCGTAAACGTTGAGATCTACACCTCCTCGTGGTTCCGCGACGTGCTCGTCGGCACCGTCCGCGTCACGATCGGGAACCTAATTACCCCTGTTGCCGTCAACGGCCAGAGATTTGTAGCTCTTCAGGTCCGCCGGCCGTCCGGCAATCATCAGGGGATACTGAATTTGGCAGTTTCGCTGATTAACCCAGCGATATACGGTAAATCAGATCCGAATATGTTAGGGCTAAAAATGCGAAAGATGGTGAGCGTACCGGAATGCGACGACGACGAAGATGAGGAGAAGAAGAAATTGAACGCTAAAATTCAACAATGGCGAGCCATGAGCGAAGGCCTGTCAGATATTAACGTTGATTTTCCCGGGAAGCCGGGATCGATGGTGAATGGATCGGTATGCAATGGTTCAATGGTGAATTACGGGTCCGAACTTTGCTCCGACATTGGACCGTCCGCTTCGATCGTGGCGGCGGAGATACAACAGAAGTCGCAGTTGTCGCCGGTTCAGCCAAGGGAATCGCCGGTGAGGAGGGGAAAGGGGAAATGTGAGGATGGAGGGGAGAGTTTGATACTGGAGGATATGACGGTGGAGGAAGCGGCGGCGAAAGGGCTGAACACGGTGAGCGTAGAAAGGTGGAGAACGGCGGGGCCGGTGAGAGGACTTGGAAAGCACGGACATGGAGGGCAGGAAAAAGATGGCGCCGTCAAGTGCTTCGCCAACGCTTACGGGTTTGAGTTCACCATAGTTTGTGGGGCGGGTAACAGTAACGGCAACGGAAGTAGAGTTAACAGTAATAAAGCCAGAAAGAAGACGGATTAGTAGGCGCTAGTGGCTCGTCTCTTACAATCATTAAATCATTGATTAAAGAGCTAATTACAGATTAATTGATTAATTAATCACTAACCCCTGTTTTCATAACAATACATTGCAAATTGAGTTGGGATTTTTGGGAGATTTTAATATTTGATTTGCCATTACCATTACTTTAATTTTACTGTACAACCTCAAAGCTCTTGTATAAATTTTGGTGTAACTACTTCTCCAGTTAATATATTTATTTATTACTCTTACTTATTTATGCCTCTTCCGGAAGTGACCTTTTCATTCCCCTTTTTTCTACAAGTTGTTATGTCAAATATAATACGCAGTGACCTTTTTATTTGGAAATAAACCAAATATAGAGTGCAACAGTCAAAACTCAAAATAGTCTGTAAAAGTCATCAAAATGTACACTTATTTAAATAATTAACATTAAGTATATTATTACTAGACACTAGTGACTAGTCTTATATTATTAGTTATTTACTTGTGAGTTGTTATTAATTATCATTATTACTTGAACATTATTTGCACTATGTCAATTATCATGCTGCAGTCAAAAGAACTTGTAAAAACTAAAAAGTCATTGAAGGGTTTTGTAATTATTTTAAATTATTTACTTGTGATAGTTATAATTAAAAGTATTTGTAATTATTATTATTATTATTGTTGTTGTTTACTTGGAAAATCTATACCAAATTGATTGTGTATGTTTACAGGAAATAAACATTTTCTTGCGGTTTACAGGTGACAGAAACATATGTGAGATTTTACTAAATTGATAAGTTGACAGAACGTGTAATAAACCAACCATGAGATTTTATTATTTGCCTATGCTTTATGAGAATAGTCATAAAAAGACATACGAGTTCATCCAAAAAAACATAGGGAATATAAGGAACTGATCGTCGACTACACTAATACTTACAATTGAAAATTCTAATACACAAAATCTAATTGGAGTACATTAAAATTCTAATCTAATTATCCTAGCATCATCAAAATCTAAATACATTTATTCCTTACAGGAATTAAAAGAAAATAAAGCTTGGTAAAGAGGCATGGTATAAATAGATTGACTATTGAAGCTTAGCACCTTTTCTTAATTTTTGACACTTTATGTTGTGTTTTTTTGAAAGACTTTATGTTGTGTTGTGACCTTAGTTTATTATATTTGTTTCTATAACTATTTGATGATAGTTTTTTTATATGTAAATCCAAATTATAGCGCATATAATCCTTAAATAATTAAGTTAAACCATATTGTATTTTCATACAAAAATGTATGGGTAAAAGATAGGACAAAAGTGTGTGATGTATTGGTAAACACAGACTCTAAAAAAGAAATTGAGATGGCCGTGTTTTAAAATGACATTCTCAAGTATACTATTGTTCCCCTAGCTCTGTCCCGTTTTAACTTTTTTCGTCCATCTCATTAAGTTTGTTCCATACCATATTTGGTAATATTTGGGTGATTACAATTCATTCTTACTTTATTCACACTTTATCATTTCAATAACAACCACACAAATCTACTTTTTCTGAAAAGTTGTGCCACACTCTGTCCCAAACATAGTGGGACGGAGGTAGTATGCAATAATGCAATCCCTCAAGAAATTTTGTATTTCACCAATTAGTTGTAACTAGAAAAAAATTGTGAAGGAATGATTTGGCATTCATGAACTTATCTTATACTCCCTCTGCTCTCCTATTATTGTCTTAGTTTCTATTCATTTGATCAACACAAATCACTTTTAATCTCTTATTTTATGTATCAAATTTTTATCAAATTTGAGTCTGGTTTTTGCGACTTTATAAAACTTTTAATGTAGTTTCTGAATATGTATTTTTTTCTAACAATATTTTGTGTGCGGACTGGGACCCGTTTGCTTTATCGTCGATCAAACATCGTAAACCGCAATGAGACAATAATAGGGAGACGATTGAGGTAGTACTTCCCTCGTCCCAAAATGATAGTATGTAAAATCAACCTTTTTTGGTCCATCCAATTTCACCATATACTAATTTGAAATTTTAGGGGTGGGCGTGGTCCGGAACGGTCCGGTTCTAAGGATGGAACCATTCAGTACCATGTCATTTCGGAACGGTACAAAACGGTACGGTACAATGCCAAATACATGCTAAAAAATTGGACAAATCTTGCAATTAGTAAATAACATCACACCAACCAACTCACATTAAGTGTTGATATAAATAGTAGAAATTGCATATGTAGTACTAAAGTTCACAGATACACAAATAGTGCAACACAACTAAGAAAAAGTATAGCAAAGCGATGATACACGAGATAAATATCATCTTTCATTTACTAAGTTCATGTGAAAATATAAAAAGAATATCATTAAATTGTTCGATATAATAGAAAAATTCAACGCTCTTTTTTGTTTTAGAGGTTAAATATTAGTTCTGGTTTAATTTATAGTTAAACCGTGAGAGCTAAGATTTAAATCATATTAATTAAGTTGTACAATTTCACAAACATGATACAACAAAAAGTCATATACACTACATTACTTGAAATGAATAGTCATTAATGATTTTTAAAACTTTAACATTCTTTTAATACATGTATACCAAAATATAACACAAAATTAGCTAAAAAAGAAAAAATAACAATATACATATAAACGCACACATTTAGCTATCTTAGAGACACATGAATACATATTGGGATATAAAATTGTTGGTCTATAAATATATTTATTGTTATGGAAGAATATATATAAAAAAATCAAATGCATTATTTTTGAACGGTCCGGTCCGGTTCTTTTCAGTTCTCAAAATCTAGGACCGATCTCGTACCCGTTTCAAACGGTACGGTTTCGGTTCGGGATAAAAAACTATAAAATCATTTATATATCCGATATTCGATTCGGTACCATAACGGACCGGTTCGGTACCGGTTCGGTTTGAGTTTTATGCCCACCCCTAGTGAATTTTATTTATTAAAATTGATCTGTTAACCATAACAAATAACAACCACATATTTCAATTCATTTTGAGAGAGTAATTCAATTTGCAGAGAGAGCAATTAGTTGTCATAACTTAAGTTTCACCTGGTTGAATCATTGCATAGACCATAGAAATTTGTGGTGATTGATTTAAAAAAAACTTCGATTATAATCTACCTTGCCATCACCTTAAGAGCATCTTCAATGCTCTAATGTGCACGGTGCACATGTGGCATGAGTCATAGCCACATAAATATTAGCAAATAAATTATCTCTCTCCTTATTTAAATGATTTTATACAATTTTGGTAAGTTTTTTCCTGCAATATCAACAACAATGTCAACATCTAGACGGTCTCCTTGACATTGTGGAGAAAAACTTACCAAAACTATATAAAATCATTTAAATAAGGAGAGAAAGAATTTATGTACTAATATTTATGTGGTCATCTCTCATGCCACGTGTGCATCGTGCACGTTATAGCATTGGAGATGCTCTAATATACACTTTGAATTAGGAATGGTAAGTGTAAGTCATTGGATTGCATACTGAGTGTGCCCATTTCCACGAAATGGTTAGGAATTAAACACGCGAAATTTGGTAATCTAGTTTGCCACAAACGATTACGTCTGGGGTACTACCAAATCAGGATGTTACTATAGAAAGTAAAACCTAACCCCAATACTAATAGGACGCGCGGCCCAAGCAGTACAAAACTCGCGGCCCATATACAAAAGGACCCAAAAAATTTCTACGGAATGAGCTTGGTTATACAGTCTCTAACACCTTACAGAAATGAGATGATGCATTTTTTAATGTGACCATATCTCTACAAAATAAAAATAAGATTATTTCCTCATGTTTTGATAAGTATTTTCTCTGTATTCATTTTTTGGGAAAAGATGCAAATAAGCCCTCGAACTAACCGAAAAAGTGCAAATCACCCCTTTTATAGGAGGCTTTGTCCAGTCGTCATTTGGGGCGGTTCCCGGTGGAAGTTTTTGATGATTTTTTTGAAAATCTTCTTCATTAAGTCTAGTTTACCCATACCAAATTTTAGCTAAAAATTCAAACAAGAAGGTAGTCAAATGATTTTCTGAAATATACTGTGCTGTTTAACTGCGCAGTTATCTTCAAACATTCAAAAATTTGGTATGGGTAAACTAGACTTAATGCTCAAAAATATTCATCAAAAAATTAAATTGGAAACCGCCCCAAATGGCGACGGCCGGACAGAGTCTCCTATAAAAAGAAATGATTTGCATTTTTTCGGTTAGTTCGAGGGCTTATTTGCCCCTTTTCCCTTCATTTTTTCTCAGAAGATACATGATAATTGCTCTCTGTTATGATAAAGAAGATTCAACTTTTAATCTTCAAATTTATAATGATCATTTAACATCAAATTGTCTTTAATATACCGGCTACATTGCTTACCTCCCAAGTTCCCACAAGAATTGAGGCACTTGAATTACAACAATTTTTGTTCTGCACACTTTACTGTTTACACATTACTACACGTTATCTATGAAATTTTTCTCTCTCTCACAAGTAAAACTATAAAAGTGTATACAAAAGACTTTTTTGCTTGGATTAAAGTATTAAATTCAATCTATGGACTAAGGTATAAGTTCCTTAAACTTACCAGTCACTAATCGAGTTTTTTTTTTTTTGCAAGGTTGAATTTTTTTTTTTCAAAAAAAATGTTTGAGACCATACCTTTATACACTCGTCCATTATGCCGAGTTGGAATGCAAACACTTGAGATGATGGACGACTCCATCTTTTTGGTTAAAGAACAAGAAAAGAGTGAAGGATCAAAGTGCCATAATACACCTTTGGTAAAAGGTTCTGATTTGTCTTTTTGAATGCTCCATTTAAAATTTCGCAATTTCTTTGTTAAAAAATAATTACCGCTCTTAAATAATATTTAGTCATTGAGCATCAAAAATAAAAACATTTATAGTATTAACTTATCATTAATGACCTGTTACATTATACTCCATCCGTTCTTTTTTAATTGCAACGGTCTACTTTCACGCTTGCGAACACAAAAATTTGACCATTAATATCTTTCATTCATTATTAATAAAAAGGTTAAAAAATTCATATTTTGAAAATTTAAAATGAGAGGAATTTAAAATTTTTTTGAAAATTTAATTTTTGATACATTAATAAATAAAATATAGTCAAAGTATATCATGTGAATAGTGCAAAAAGTCCAATGTTGCAATTAAAATTTAAAAGAGAACGTAGATAATATTATATATACATGTATAGTCATCAAATCTAATTCTCAAAATATACCCAAATTACTTTATTTATTTATTACTACTATTTAAATAGTTTTTTGACAAGAATTATTATTTAAATAATTAAATAATTGTATTTTTTAGTGACAAATTTAATTTAAATGGGAAGTTAGGGTATATTTGCCACAATTAGTTTTAAAAAAAATTTGAATTTTTTTATAACCGTTGGTTTTTAGTGACTGAAAAGATCTTAAATGAAAAATGTGGTAGCTTTTTGGTAAAAAGCTGACTGTTTGATTTAGTTCTGTTTGGTTTGCAAGCTGTTAGGATTAATTAATGCTAAAACCTACATTCTTTTCTCTCAAAAAATATCTTTTATTTTTCGAAAAGCTCTTAAAAATTGTTATTACAAAGAAACAACTAGAAGATTTTAGAAACTTTTTGAATAGCATAAAAACTAAAAGGCATAGAATTTTATGCAACAATGCCAGCCAAACATGCACTTACGGTCTGTTTGGATTGAGTGTTGAAGAGTGTTAGTAATGGAAGTGTTAGTAAGTGTTGATGGTAACGCTTGTTTGAGAGAAAAAACTGGAGGTGTTAAGAAGTGTTAGTAATGGTTAGAGAGTGTTAATAATAACCTTCTCAACACCTCAATTGTCCATTTTTTTAACACCCCGATTTGGAGTGTTTTGAGGTGTTGGACAATTATTACCCTTCTCGTTTGCCCGAAAAACATAAAATGCTTCGACATTTCACTTCGAATGTCTTTCCCACGGGTCTGATGGTTTGTTTTTTCATCTCTTCTCTTTACTCTTTCTTTACTCTTTCTTTAACACTTCCATTATTAACACTTCATTCATTTGACTCTCCCAAACAAGGTAAAATTATGTCTAACACTTACACTTCCCTTCCCTTCCGAGCCCTTACTAACACTTACTAACACTTCCATTACTAACACCGGTGGGCGTAGCTCAACTGGTAACAAGGGAGTGCCACAAGGGTTAGGTCTCGGGTTCAAATCCCGGCAACTGCGATGAGGGGTTACTATGCTGAAAAATGCATAGGGCTTCTGCAAGTACCGGGGACAGAGCTCCACTCTCTATCTGTCAGATTGTGATTATAGTCCAATTTACATCCTCCCATCGTGTCGTCCGGTCGGTGTTGGGGGGCCCTCAGGGATGGGGTGTCATCCTTTTTTCCATTACTAACACTTCCAAACACTCCATCCAAACAGGCCCTTAGAGGGCATTTGGGAACACTGTTTTTTGGCTTATCAGCCAGTTTTTTCACCAAACACGTAGTTTTTGCTTTCACTTGCAGAATTATGTAATAAACAGAAAAAGTAAAGTTGGAGTTACTTTTCTGTCCATATTGACTGAAGTTAACGTAAATAATTATTTTAGCTATTTTTACATATTTTTTTTCTCTATTTTATTAACAAAATATATTTTAAAAATAAATTTTTCATTCATAAATTTTAGCAAATCAGCCAAATTTCAGCAATTCAGAAGATCCCGAATTCAATTCTGAGCTTATCCCAGTTTATCCGAGAAATTTGTTGATTTAGTCCCGTAACTTATAGCTATATCCGATATCGGTCCTGTAACTTTAGTAACTTGCAGATTACATCCCGTAACTAATAAGTTGGTGCAATTTTGGTCCTTCTCTGCCAGAACTTACTAATTTCACCGGAAAAAGACACATCACCTGCCAGATGGTATATTATTTGGTACTCATTTGCTGACTCAACATTGGCCCTTAGCTGGAGTTAAAAAATGATTGTATGAAAGCTCTTCATTTAGTGTGCGCACAACCATACCAAGCCTATTATCGGATATGTAAAAGGGGGAAAAAGCACATAACCCTATCCAGAGATTTCTCTTGAACTAAGTCGAGAGAGTGAGTTATTCTTCAAATTTGCTAGTAATGGCTCTCGATCAGGCAATAGTTTATGGAGTGTGATTGTGGTAAAAAGGTTTGTCTTCTAACTTCTTAGACTGATAACAATCCCAAAAGGAGGTTTCGTGTGTGTGCTAGAAGCAAGAAGTTCAGCTTTTTAATTTAGTGTTTGCTTCTATTTTTACTAAATAAACTAGAAATTTAAGAATAGCATTCGTATAATAAATGTGTTTGAAAATTAAAATGTATTTAAATTTTAAGCTAGGTTCTGCTAATAAAAGTAATATCTTCTATTTGTTGGGGGCATTTGATCATGTATTTTTGTGTTCAAAGCAGTAAAAAGTAAGCTAAGCTTCATATTATTTTGATGCAGACAGAAGGTTGCAGATTTTTTGAATAGGCGGACCCAACTATGTGTCATCGTACAACAATGATAATTCCGGGATTGCTTAGAAGACTCAATTCAAAAGAGAAAGAGGTTGCGGATTTTTTGAATGGGCAGACCCACCTATGGGCCAATGTTGAGTCAGCAAATGAGTTCTAAATAATATACCAATCTAGCAGGTGATGTGTCTTTTTCCGACGAAATTAGTAAGTTCCGGCAGAGAAGGACCAAATTTGCACCAACTTATTAGTTACAGGATGTAATTTGCAAGTTACTAAAGTTACAATACCGATATCGGGTATAGGTATAAGTTACAGGACTAAATCAACAAATTTCTCCAGTTTATGTCTGATTCAATATTACAGTTATTGAAAACATAACTCAGAAAACATGAAAACCCTGTACTTATTTTTAAGACAAACAACAGAAGTCGTCCGAGAAAACTCAGAGATGTCTAAAAATCGAAACTACCCTCTGTAGTCTGAAACTCTGAACCAACTTCCTCGATTCGATCGACAATCGTCACAATCCAGGTATGGCTCTTTACTTCTACTTCTCCACTTCTTGCACTTAGAATATCTCGTCCGATGAGACAACACTACGATTACGGTTACTTACACTGATCATGAGCAATTGAGCAAACCAACCGATTTCCCTAGGAATTTTGATTCTAGAAGCTTGGGTACTCTACTTTTTTAATAACTACGAGTAATATTAAATGTTGGTTTTGCGTGATTTAACTGATCGTTGTTGTACTATTGGAGGAATTGACTGGTGTTGCTATTTATTGCTGAAAATTTTCAATTCATATTATGTACGGAGTAGGCTTTAGTTTTCTGAAATGCCAGCATTCATATTAGTATGCCATGGGTTAATCTTGAGTCTTGACCAGTCACAGTTGCAGGTAATTTGAAGATTTACTGTGGAGTAGATCATTCTTTAATAGCATGGTAATTGCTTCATAAAACTGTTTATTGTTACAATTCTGAGAAGTTTACTTGCTCTTACTATCTCAATTCTTCTACATTGTGGCGTTGCATAATTGCATTGGTGACACTTCTTTCTGCAGAATTACATCCTTGGAGCTTTTAAGCCAGCATGCCACATTGTAATCACATTTTCAGATGGGAAGTCACGCAAGCAGGTATATTTATCTTTTTAGGCTAGCAAAGTTGTAATCTTTACTGATTCATATCTAATTAATATATTTACTCAATATGGATAAATTGATGAAGAAATATACTTTGTATAAACCAGTAAATCCTGAGGGGTGGATTAAATGATAGTTGTGGGATTTTGGGATCTAATGGCATTATCAGAATTTTAATCACTATGTATCTTGAAACTCATTATATTAATATCTATATACCCCAAGATCTTATTTCTAGTTTTTGTTAGTTGATCATGCTGAACTGGCGCAGTATGCTTCTCAGTAATTTGTTTCCATCATTTGCTTGTTGTCTCAGGTCCCAATGAAAAAGGAAAATGGCCAAACGGTAATGGTCCCCCTCTTCCAAAGTCAAGAAAATATTGTTGGGAAGGTATTCTAGAATATATCCCACCTTCATTTCTGTTTGATTCATTCCAAACACATATTATCAATTAATTTGAAATTATGATTTCTGATGTTCTGTTAGATATCAATTGAACCAGTATCAGGAAAGAAGGTTGAACACAATGGTATCAAAGTCGAGCTGCTTGGTCAGATAGGTTGGGCTTAACCCATGTTTTATAATATTTCATGCTTCTGTTATTTCTGAATTCAAAAGTAGTAAAATGTGTTTTCTCCTTCTCGCCTTCTTCGTATGCAGGCTAGAAGGATAAAATACGTTATCATGCTTCTTCTTTTTATCCTTATTGTTGCTTTTATTTGTTTTTTCATTGCAGAAATGTACTTTGATAAAGGGAACTTCTATGACTTTACGTCTCTGGGTGAGTACCATTATTCAATTGCTTAATTAATGAACTGGGATTGATCCACCATATCTTGGTATACTTCCTGTTTTATTTTTTAGTTATTACCCATTTGACATTATTTCTTATTCTCCATTGGTTCTCATTAGCTGTTTCTCATCACCATATTGAGCTCTTTGAATGTCATTTCAATATTTCATAGTCAAACATGCTAAAATATGTATTTCGGTTTTCATATTTAATGTCTGATTCAACCCTTGTAGTTCGGGAGCTAGATGTTCCAGGTGAATTATACGAAAGGAAAACATACCCATTTGAATTTTCAACTGTTGAAATGCCGTATGAAGCATATAATGGAACAAATGTTCGTCTTAGGTATGTTTTCATACTATAATATGTTGAGACATCTTTTGCCCATGTCTTTAGTAGTACTTTCACTTCATATATACCTTCTTTTCTACTCTTATACTTCTTATAGTAAAGTAGAAAACATTAATTGTCTGCCTTAAGTAGAATAGTCTTGTGGAAATCTTAAACTAGATAATTCAAAATAAAGATTTATATATTTTTTTAATTTCTATTTTATAGGACAATTTTTTAGCAAACTAGTTTCTGGAGTTTAACTCAATGCTCATATAGGTACATCCTCAAAGTGACAATCAGTCGAAGCTATGGTGGCAGCATAGTGGAGTACCAGGACTTTGTGGTAATATATGCTTTTTTGTTCTTCTTCCCTTCACTTTGATAACCTCAAGCTGTGTTTACCAAAATTCAATGCATGTTCTAACAGTATATCATGACTATGTATGTTAATACATTTAATATAGCCTTCCAGGGATGGAGCCAAGAATTGCATATAGGGAGGCATTCAAATAGCGCTGTCTCCGTCAGATGGAAAAGTTTGAAAAGTTTTTCTGTAACTAAAAGAGGACCTTTTTATCAAATTACAATAACATTTGAAAAAGTTGGCTAGAAAGAGGAATACAAACATGGCCAATATTTTATATTTAGTTAAACTGTCAGCAGAGTTTCTAGATATAAGTCTCACCTATGATTTATAACAATTGTACATCTGTCAACATTAAATATTTACATTAATCAAATTATCAAATATTCAAGTATGACTAATTTTATAGCTCGAAAAGAACACTATATAGTTATCATCCATTGTGCACCGGTGGTTGATGGGGAGCGTAGTATACTAGGATAGTACATAACAATTATATATACGTACTATGTAGTTTTTAAAATGTTCGGCTTGCTCTGCCCCTGTACCCTATTAGTTTTTACTGACTAAATCACTCAGTCAAAAGGGCATTCTTTGTTCATTATGGATTGTTTACCACATAAGATAATTATGAACGTATATGGAAATTTAACTATTACCCTAAGCCCTGATAGAAGAATGTTTTGTTTTAAATTATTTTCATTTTGCATGCTATACTTTGGAAATTTCTTGTAAGTTCGGGATTATCGTATTGATTTACTACCTCCGTCCCGGTAGACTTTGTCAAGTGCAAAGTAGGTGAGAAATAAGAATAGTAAAAACTATATGGTTGAAATTTGTATAGAGGAGAGAGAAATGTGTAGAACCACAAATTAGTTGCTTAAATAGGAAAGTGACAAACTTTTTTGGGACAACCAAAAAGGGAAAGTTGGCAAAGTCCAATAGGACGGAGGGAGTATTTTATTTTTTTTCCCTTTGTTGTTATTCACCTGGCATGATTATTGTCTGGTCTTTAATTATGTTGACATTTATGAATCAGGTGCGGAACTATAGCATACCTCCATCAATTAACAATAGTATTAAGGTACTATTATGTCAACAATGTGCACTCATGATAGTTGTTTAATTGAAAGTTTATGGACATTTGCACATTGAAAGAAGTCTACATTAATCATTTATT
Organism: Cuscuta epithymum; assembly: GCA_945859915.1. Classification (NCBI taxonomy): domain Eukaryota; kingdom Viridiplantae; phylum Streptophyta; class Magnoliopsida; order Solanales; family Convolvulaceae; genus Cuscuta; species Cuscuta epithymum. Next base: position 1,965,732 of record CAMAPF010000137.1, read on the forward strand.
ATTGTATACATTAAACCTCTGGGATGACCAGCTAGTATCCGCTTGGCCTAGCTTTTAGAGGTCTAAAAGTGCACACATATAGAGGACCCATAATTCTAAAAGCTATATATGCTATAGAGGTCTAAAAGTGCACTCATATTATGTTTAGCCCGCTACGAAAAGTTATTTTACTTGATCACACTACTTAATTATGATCTTTAGTTCTTTACCATTATTATGCTAAATACATTTAATCAGTTAGGTCAAATATTCAACCTCTTCTATCCAACCACAATTTTAACTAAAACACTTACGAAGAAGTACTTTAACTCAAAATAGCTTCCACTGCTAGGACAAACAGAGCTATAAACTTTATTCATATTCATTCTTTCAACACTGTGTAGATGGAAGTTGGTATTGAAGATTGTCTTCATATTGAATTTGAGTACAACAAGAGCAAGTAAGTTAAATTTACAATGCTGCATTCCTATAAATAGAGTTTTGTTTTGGGTGCTTCAAACTTTTTTGTTGGTTTCTACTTTTTACTACCCACCGGTCCCACCGGTCCCACCCCCACCCCCCCACCCCCGAAAAAGAGTCTCACTTGAGTAATGTGCATCTTTTTTTTAGATTGAGGGGTATTTATTCATACCCCTCAATATATTGGCTAAACTCGTCCGCGGTTTGGATTCAGAGAGGGGTTTTATTAAAAAATGAAAGTTTACTTCTAAACCGATCTCTCTTTTCTTTGGGATGTAAAAAGTTATAGAAACAAGACTTTCTTTTGGAGCTGATGAAGTTCATTGGGGGGTGGGGGGGGTTAATTCTTGTGTGTAATTAGTTGGGTAACTGTATGCAATTAGCATATTTCTGTAACATGACTCACACTAAATCTCATTGCAACTAAAACTTTCTATAAACACAGGTATCATTTGAAAGATGTTATTATAGGAAAAATATATTTCCTTCTCGTGCGAATAAAGATAAAAAATATGGATCTTGAGATCAGGCGAAGAGAATCTACAGGTTCAGGGGTGAACACTCATGTTGAGACAGAGACCCTGGCAAAGTTTGAGTTGATGGATGGTGCTCCTGTCAGAGGTATACATATATATACTACCCTCAGGTTTCATGGGATTACTGATTAGAAATGCGAAATGATGCTCCGTACTTACCCTTGTTTTTAGTTTTTAGGATCTTTAGGCTATGTTTTGAGCCAGGAAGATGGATGAAAATAGAAAGGAACATTGTTTTTTAATCCTGTTTGGTATCCTGGTTAGGCTTTTTGGTAGAACAAATCAAATAAGCAGAGTATTATGCCAAATGCTTTTGCTCTCAGAAAATCATCAAATTAATCTATTCAGCTCAGCCTAATAAGCATCACCAAACAGGCTCTTATGTATTGTTTTACCTTGAAAAATGAAGAAAAATCAAATTTGAGGATAACAGGTTAAGATATACATGCTCGATATTTAAGATTTTAAGTCTATGTAAGTTTATAACAGAAACATTTTAATTAAATGTCTTTGAATAAAAAACTAAAATGGATTGTTTTAAGTTTGACCCCCACCCTACCCCCATATTACATTTTCTTTATAATATCCTCTCTATTTTACTTTTTAATTCTTATTTTATGTTACATAGTATTTTCCTTATTCCAAATGGACCCTTGGCCATACTAAAGTGTCAGTTCTTTAGTCTTCTCTCCATCATCATCAAGACATCAAGGATTAGTAGCATTTTGAACATTTGTAGTAGACTTCATTAAAGTTATCTGATATTTAAAATTAGAATGATAAAAAATATATGTATAGATGATGATCAGAGTTGGTAATTGATATTTTCTATCTCAGGTGAATCCATACCCATCAGACTCTTCCTGAGTCCGTATGAGTTGACACCAACTTACAGAAACACCAACAATAAATTCAATGTGAAATATTATTTGAACCTTGTTCTTGTTGACGAAGAAGACCGTCGGTATTTTAAGCAGCAGGAAATCACACTGTACCGCCTTGCTGACTCATCCTGATTCTCATTCACAAATCAAACTGTTATTTATCTTGCATGATTTTTTTTAAAATCTTTTTACTTTTTTGACACCCATGAGATTAGACAGCTTTCAGTTAGTATTTATTGCTACCTATTATATATTTAGTTTGTAATTGCATTTGAGGAAAAAATGGGCTGCTTATATTTAGTGTTGCTTCAATTCGGTTCTTGAATATTTCCTTATTTATTATTACGTGTTATTTCGTACAAAATTGTGTGTTTTGTGGTCAAGGAAAAAGAAAAAAACTACATTCTTCCTCAAACATTATTGACAAATGCATATAAATTTCATGTTTGCGAATGAATATGAAGTACTCGCTTTACATTATGCATTTTGTGTGTAATTTACTTACATAACATATTGTCTAGGACCTCAAATTTGTTGGAGACAGCCCTGAGAGAGTGAGAGTGTGAGACAGTGGGGAAATGGTGGAGTAGGGGAAAATAAAAAATGGGATTTGATTATTTTTTTTAGAGAAATAGAATGAAAAAGAATTGGAGAGAAGGAAATGAACAGACTCGCGGCCATAAAAGCTAACAATGGTCTAATGGTCCAAAATTAAATATCTATGCAGAGTAATGAGCGATGCTGCCAAGTCACACGTGCTTTCCTAATAGATCAAACGTTTTGTGAACTGTGAACTGAATCAAACTAGCACTTATAGAGGACAAAATATCTGCGCAGCCAAATGATTCATTCACATTTACATTTCAGAGCATAGTAGCCTAAAGGGAGTAAGAACAAAAGTTGCAGGGTGGCCCACAATAAAAATGGCCATCTCAAGCTGTATATCTCATTTCTATCAACAATTTCTTTTTCTCGATTTAACGTGGCAGGTGTGCAAGTCAGGGAAACACACACAAAAAAAAAACCTAAGAGCCAAGAAGAAAAGCGTGTATCTCAGCCCAGCCTGAAGCAGTGTAAAGAATGCCAGACAACCCTTTCCAAGTAGTACTGGATGAAGAAGGGTCTCGCTCAACATACTCTTTCTGCTTCTCAACCACACCAGGAAACAAAGGAACAAATCTGACCCCAAAATGATTCCCTAATCTTCTAAGGCTTAAGCTTGAGCCCAACACAATCCCAACATCTGCTTCAAGTAAACAAAGCAAGTCCCCTACCGAATCTCCAATGTAAACCGTCAGTTTCTTCTCCTCTTCATCATTCCCACTGCCACCACCACCAAACTTTTCCTGCTGCTGCTGGAGGATTGCACTGAAAGCTTGAAGCTTGTCTATCGGGGACTCCACCTTCCTCACCATCTCGCCCGTGCATAAAGATTCTTCATATATGAGCTCATTTGCATGCACCTTCATCACATCCCTTAAACCTCCTATAGGTGTAGTTGACACATAAATAGCAGAAAAATTCTGATGGTAATTGCATTGTTCTTGAAACGCACCAAGAGCCTAGGGGGTCAGGGTGAGGTCAAGCAGGGCTTTAAAAACTTGGGCATCCAAGGAAAGCCTAGCCCCACTTAGGCCCCTAGATGGAGATTTTTAGAACAAGCAGGTGAGTGAAGCACAATTTACATTAATGGTCAGTTAGGATTGGAGGTTTTTGGAGGGCTAAGTCTACATATCTTGATATATACTCCGCATTTAAGTTTTTTTTTGTAAAATTGACAATGATATTATAGGCGATCATATAAGATTTCAATCACTCTTTATTCATTTTTAGAAACATTAGATTATCAAGATATACACTAAGCCCTCGAGAATATTCCGCTCCAAAAAGCTCCATCCAAATTGACCTCGGATGAAATGACAATATACACGAGCATTTACTAAATCAAGAAACTCTATTACATACCTGATGAAAAGGTAGATCTAATGAGGTCACCACACCAACAATAGGAGAGCACATGAACATCTGCATTCACTTTATCATCCTTTCTTCTGACAGATAATGTTTGAAAAAAATTGACACAGCCATCTTGGAGCATCAACCGTTCCCCAGCTCGTTTTATGTCTTCCAAATTAAGTCCTTTAAGCACTCCAGATTCAACCACTGCTAAGTTTGCTCCTTTCTCAAATTCTGAAAGTTGCTCAAGTGCTTTTCTCAAACCTTCGAAGTCAAACTTCTCTACTGCACAAATACAATAAGAAAGATCTTACAAACTACCTCATCAAATATTACAAGTAATGAAATTGAGATAAAATTAAAATTACCTTTTTCGGTGACCAGAATGTTTTCAATGCACTGCTCATAGTCTTCTGTGTAATTCTTGGAGAGAACTCCCCAAGTATTTTTCAGATCACCTGATGTCATACGAGCAATTTGATTCTCTGTTTGGCTTTGATCAGATTTTGGAGCTGTTATAATTGCAATTTCAGCCAAAATGGCAGACGAGTCAATTGTAGTGCATGTCAAATCAAAATCAGTAAACATCATCAGGTGGCGCTTTTCTAGATTAGGCTCTCCGTAGAGGGGTACAACAGATTTCTGAACAAGTGGCTGAGCTAAGAAAAAATCAATCTCAAGTTTAATCCCTTGATAATATAGTTTTTCAATTATGTCGAGCTCCTCCCCGGTCAAAGAGACACTTAACTTGTCCAGCAACTCTTCTGTCTGCAATGCAAATGCCTATACAACAAATATAGATAAGATTTGGCACCTTTGTGATAAAATAAATACCTCCTTGTTTTTTACTTGATGCTCTAGCTTATTACATATGTTTTTATTTCTAAAACGTTTTAGGAGTATTTTTTTAGAAAGAGAAGCATTTTCTTTAATTACCAATGTGTTTACAGTAAAGAGATACTGCACATCTCTAGCACCTTTTTTGCACTAGTTATTTGAGACTCCCAATGGATCTCTGTCAATTATATCTTTATGCTAACAGGTTTACAGGACTAAAACATCAAGTAATAATAAAGAGAGGGAGTATTACTTAGGTTGAAAAAATGTGATAAATACTGAACCTGAAAACTATCAGAGGAGTAACTCTCAATCCACTTCCTGTACGGATGATTACTCTCACCATCAATAACTCTTTGTAGCTCCTTACCGATGTAGGCATAAAGGCTCATGCAAGGTGTCATAGCACCAAGTGTATAAGCTGACAACTTCGTTTTCTCAAAGGGAGTAACAAGTTTACCAGAAGCTTTCACACCTTCAATCTTTCCTGAAGCGGTGGCCAATAAAAACTCTATGCACTTTGTAGTTCCTGGATTCACACTAGTATCTTTGACAGGATCAATCCCCCACTCCTGCCATATTCATTGCAAACTGGTGAAATTGTCCAACAGGGAAGACAACACTTCCATATTTTTTTTGTTTTTTTAACACTTCCAATACATAAGGTTTCATTTGGAAATCAAAATGGCAGGGTAATTAAAAAACAAAGGAAAATTGTTTTTGAACAATAATTCTAGTATGGAAGTATTTATATGCATTAGCTAGAGCAAATATCTAATATAAATTTATTCTATTTGAAGCATTTTTTTTTATCTCCCCTTACATTTTCTTTTCTCCCAATTTTTCTCTATACTTTCATCTCCTAATTTTTTCTCTACCATTTTTGGAGACCCAATTGGACATAAAGGATAAGAGGTAGCAGAAGCCTCTTTTTGTCTACTTTAGCAGTTTAGCCAAGTGTCACGTGCAAGGCCTACAATCTATATACCATTTGAAAACCCCTAGATCTTTTGAACTAGTCTAGTATCTGAAAAGGGGTTACTTATGAGAATATACTTGAATAAGTGATAGGTGTTCTTGAAACATAAAGGTCTTTTTTACCTGGACAAAAGAATCATGCATCCTGAGTTTGTTTAAAGTAATCTTCTTCAACTCATTAATCCCAATCTTTGCATCATCATCCTCTGCACAATCTTCTGCTACCTCAAACCTGTAATTCATCATAATTCTTTGTCCGTTATTGATTTGCAAGTTGCAACAATCTTTTAAAAAGCATGAATTATGAATAAATAAATAAACTCTTAAGATATCTTGCAGACTAACCAATGTTAACATTTTATATCAAGAAAGGCAGCAGAGTATTTCTCTCTAAGAACATAATCCCTAAAAGAATGTATGCATAACACACGAAACCCACAGACAGGAGGACTTCCCAATAATTTGGCGATTTTTTCTACAAATGTTTAATGTAACAAGTTAAAGAATGGATCAAGAAGTTATATCCGTTCACATTTCTTGTTTGATTAATAAAATGGAAAAGAACTAACTGTGAATACATTATACATAAAAAAGAAAAAGACAAACCCATCGATTGAAAAGAAAATACTAGGAACGATATATTTTTTTTTTTGAAGGCTACTAGGAACGATATTCAAACCACAGACAAACACAAATTGCACCAATTAAAGGCAAAAGACTGAATCGGAATAAAAGAGAAAGAAAAGGGAAGAACTGACGCTTGAGCGAAGGGGTTGAGGAAATAAGCGTCCTGTGCGACGCAATGCCTGAACGTCTCGAGTTTGAGATTTCCAGCAGCCAAGCAGACGAGAAATGGAGTGTACATTCCGAAGGTAGCCTCCTTCTTGAACTTGATCCAGCACTTCCTCGCTATGCCGACGACTTCATCCAACTCCCTCGGAATGAGTTTCGGATTTCCAACTACAGCCAGCTTTGAACTCGCCGACGCCATTCCAGCAGAATTTTTTGTTATTGCGCAGTCACTACCAGTAGCAGCAGTCGCCGAAGATCGGCGGAGATGAGGATAAAATGTATTCAGAAAAACTAGCTGGGGATTGAATTTGATCAGCGTTGGGGTTGAAACTGGAGATTTATAAGAAGCTACTATAGATGAAAAGAGGGAGAGGCGCATCTAGAAGCTCGGATTCTTTTCTCTACTCTATATATACTGAAAATCAAGGGATTTACGTTCGATGGATTCTCATATCAGTATTTTTTAATCGGGATTTTAGTATTCTTTATTGGCAACAACAAATTCAATTTCAATGATTGCTATTAAAATCGAACTATTTCTCTGCAAATGCAAATTTGTTTCTGAAGGAAAGAATCTATGGACTTCGCGATTCGGGGAAGAAGAAAGGCTGTGGGTTGTTGCTAAGTTGCTTCCCGATTATTGTAGGGGCAAAGTCGAGTTTTTAATTAATCTTTTGGACTTTTCCTTTAACTTTTTCGATGGGTAATCTGGTCAAGTATGGGCCTTCAGATCTTTGTCAAAGATAAGCTGGGCCGTCAAAATCAATTACTTTTTACTGGGCCCACCTAATAATACCGGTAAACTATTTTTTTATTGTTTTAGCAAGAATGGATAATCCTTCGCAGTTCTCACCATGTATCCATGAAACAGTCGTTCAGAGCATGAGAGCAAGCATATCCCAGAAACTCATTCAGATCACTAATAACTAAACGATAGTGGTGATTCAGGAGGAGAGCAAATTACTGAGACATTAGAGCCACCAATATAGGGAGTAAATAAACCTCATAGAAAACTAGGATGAACTAGTTTTGTCAACCATGAAAAGAATACATTAGCTTCAAAAATTGTAATGAGAAAAATGTAATAAGTACATAATAAATTGCAATCACGGGTTAGATAAATCTTTTGTTTGGATGAAAGTGATAGATTGAGAGAAGATAAGAGAGGCTAGAAGTGTACATGAAAGTGACGGATGAATGTAATAAAAGTTAATTTCTCACACTGATATTATTTTGCATGTTCCCTTACTTATATGTACATCGATGATGTTTTTTTAGTAGAAGAATTTATGCGATAGTTTTGTGAGATTTTTTCCACATTAATGCTAAAAAATAAAGTATTTACAAAATTAGTATGTGGTTAAAACTATTTACGAAACTATTGCTCAAATAAACCATGGTAGGAAGAGTCGCCAAACGAAAGGGCGACACATGCCTACGCTGCGGAAAACAGAATTACACAAGAGGGAGTGGTGGGACCTAATTTTAAAAAAACTCCTTTACTTTAAAATGCTATATCTTTTATAATTTTGCTCAAATTTTATTTAAAAATTATATCAAATTTCATAACTTTTTACGATTTTTCATATGACACCAATATTGGATATATAAAAATTAAAAAAATTTGAAGCCCATATGGGGGTGAAAAGGCTGGTTGCAATCATGCTCCGTCAATAAACTTAATTTTAAATCAATATTTGTTAACCAAAATAGAAAAATATAATTAGTAGACTTAGGTTCAAAATCTTAAATAAATAGATTCAAGTTTAAAAATTAAGATCTCATATTTGTTTTTATATCTTTTTAGACATTTTTTCATCTGAAGTAAGATAAAAACTATATCTGGTGAGGCATTAGATTATATGGAAAAACAGGATTGAGTGAGTATTATTTACTGGTTAAAAAAATATTGATTTAGAAACACATTTATTGAGGGAGCATGGAAGAAAAAGATTGTCATATGAAAACTTTTGAATTTAAATCTAACAACATTTGAACAAATTTTTATAAAAAAAATATTGATTTAAAATTAAGTTTATTAGCGGAACATGGTTGCAACCAGCCTTTTCACCCCCACATGGGCTTCAGATTTTATTAATTTTTATATATCCAATATTGGTGTCATATGAAAGATCGTAAAAAATTATGAAATTTGGTATAATTTTTAAAAAAGTTGGAGAAAAATTGTAAAAGTTATAGCACTGTAAAGAAAAGGATGATTTTTTTTACTTAGGTCCCACCCCCACCACTCCCTGTTGTGCAACGTAACTTTCTTTCCCAGCGTAGGCATGAGTTATTTGAGCAGTAGTTTTTTTAACCACACACTAATTTTGTAAATACTTTATTTTTTAGCATTAATGTGGAAAAACACTCATTTTTGTAATAGTAGAAAAGCTTATTTAACCATTTTTCTTTTTTACTTTGGATGCATACTAATGGTGTAATTCATAAGAATAATCCTTACTTTTAGGTATTCTACAATAATAATTCATACTTAGAGTATCCACAAAAATAATTTGAACTAGTAATGATGTTCATAAGAATAAATTGAGGTGAATTAAAATTAATGTTCGTTTAATACTCTCAATCTTTACTCTCACTTTTCTCTTTCCCACTCTCCCTCTAGGGAGAATTCAAAGTAGAACTCGTTTAAAACCAACACCATTTCCACCGTATGTGATTCTCTCTAGATTTGAACATAAAAGTGTTAACCAAGACGAAGTGTGGTGAATGGGAATGTAATAGCCTAATATATTTAGGGATCTCCCTAATATATATTTTGGAATACTTTGTATTTTGGAAACTCTTCTATTATTAATATATCTGTCAGGACTCCTATCGGAGTACCATTTTCCATTATTTCACATGGTATCAAGAGCTCTAGGTTTTTAAATACAATTAATTATTTTATTTTATTTTCGGTTCCCATGAACCCTAGTACAGCCACCGCCGCCTCGAGGTCGACTGCCGCCACATCTACGACAGTCTCCAATCCCTTTGAGAATGAGCGCAGCTGATACGTCACAGACTACCTTCTCCGTGTCGCTGACCACTGTGCTTGCTTCCAACGTGCTGTTGAGTTCTCCGCCTCATGCTGCCTATGTCCGCGCAACCCACCTTCTCCGCGTCGCTGACCACAGTGTTTGCTATTAGCGTGCCGTTGAGCTTGCCGTCCGCTGCTGCATACTTTCTTTCTCTAGTCAAGTCCAGTTCGGCCGCTTGTACAACTGTTCCAAAGCGCTACGCTTGTCCTCCTCTTCCCGGTGACCCTGACATGATCCCATCGTCTTCTACTGGGTCAGTTGGCCGTCGGTCGGGATCATCTCTGCTGCCCACTTCATTCGCTGCTCTTGCTCAAGGTATTTTAAGGGGTCTCCAAATTATGGACAATATTTTATGTATCCCTTAGTCCTAATCTGGTTTCTTGGAAGTCCTAGAAAGAACCTACTTGCTCATGGAGATCTTATTGTCAAATATGTTGCTCCTAATCTTCCATTGACGGATATATTTATTAAGAGTTTTTTTAGTTTGCAATTTCATTTTTTAAAGACAACGTACACATTGTATCTCTCGCACAGTTCGAGGGGGTTTAATAGCCTAATATATTTATAAATATGCCTAATATATATTTAGGAATCTGTCTAATATCTATTTAGGAATACTTTGTATTTTAACAACTCTTCTATTATAAATATATCTGTCAGGACTCCTGTTGGAGTATCCTTTCCCATTATTTCACATAATGTAGATGTAGGCGCTGAAAGTATTGAATGAGCATTAGTTTGAATTCATTCCAATTTATTCTTGTGAACTCTATTGTTAGAGCAGATTATTTTTTGTAAAGCCTCTCATTAGGAATTATTATTGTAGAATCCATAAAAGTAAGAATTATTCTTGTGAATTTCGTCCTACTAATATGACTTCAAAATTAAATTCTCAAAAAGATTCCCCAAAAGGACCCATATTTCTCTTATAGAGCTTGTTTGGTAACATTAAATCAACTGAGTCCATTCAAAACGGTGAAACTCTAGTTGAAATGATTGAATTGATTAAAGCGGTTAAATCTTATTCCCTCGAACTCACTAACAATGGTACAAGAGAGAGTGACCCGCATACCAATAAAAGTGGTTTATGTGGTTAATATTGAGTTGATGTAAGAATAAAGTAAAAGTTATTTAGAATATCACAAATTTTACTAAAGTTGGTATAAAACAATCTTAGTTGGACGGATCAATAGAGAGAAATGGGAGGGATAAAATAAATACTAATTAATGAAAAATTATTATAAAATTATTTTACTAGTAAAATAGAAAATTTTTATTAAAAAGAGCTCAATGGTCATCCTTAATTTCAATAAATTTCGTTAGAAACGTAAATTATTTTTTGAAATAATTACATAAATACGACCAAAATAAAGATGTTTTACAAAAATGTGATTAGTTATTAGAGTAATAATGAAATCATAGTAATTCATGTTCAAGTTTTGAATTTAAATTACCACAACACTACGTTGTAATAATGAATAATCATATTTATGTAAATAAGTTTTATTTTAGTAATATTCTTGTAAAAAATCCATTAAATTTGACTCATTTTAATTTTGTATAATAATAATTGGTGAAATTAAAAGCTAAGTGGTTAATGAGATTTATCAAAAGGGTCATCAAATTCTTCATCCCTCAGCCACACCACAACCAAAAGCAGATTGGATGCAACCCCAATCTCACCATCCCCGATTCCCCTCCCAAAATGAGGTCCCTGACCTTCCATTTCAGAAACGCTCACTCAAAATCTTCACTTGATTGAAAAACGAAGACTGTGAATTTGATAAATGGCAGAGAGCATTGCCGTTGCTCGCTGGTAAATGGCAGTTCCCTTCCATGAGTACTATAACCCCTGTGCATAATCAGTTCCTTGCCCCCCTCACTGCAATTTCTATTCTAAACCGCACTTCTTCCACCTCAGTATGCTGTTTTTGCGCCAGGCATGGCGGTCATAGAGGCGGCTCTAGGTGGGAGAGTGAGGCCCGGAGTAACCAACTACGGTTCAGATTTGAAGAGGACTTCCTAGCTAAAGGAGGCCAAAGAGATGCGGATTTCGGGTTTGGTAAAGCCCCCAAGAAGAGGTCTTGGTGGTCAGATGATGAACCGTTTGGTGGCAATGGCTTCGAAGATGACGATGAAGATGAAGATTTCCAAGGTTTTGGAGCAAAGGAGGGGTCGATTGGGGTTTCCTGGATATTCAAGGTAAAATCATTAGCTTTGAAGATTTGTATTGTTATTTGTGGCTGCTACGGTTCTATCAATCACTCAACTATTGGATGAAATGAACTTATTGTCCCTGTTAAAATTGCTTCCTACTTATATATAAAGATATAATTACAGGGATCAGCAACGATAAACTAATCCTGGAATCTACAATTTTGCATTTTATGAATTGAATAGTGCTTACCAGGCAGCATCTCTATCAACTTGTAATTATCACGAGGTTCTGTATCATACTATCGTCTGAGCTAAAAAAAATCTATGTGCAACTCCAAACTTGCGCTCTTTCAAAAATAAAGTTTTAACCTATGTTAGGTATATGTAGCAAGGGCATTGATATTGTTTATGCCATTATGGTACCATTCTATGAAAATTGTACTGTACACTTGGCTGGACAGGCGGTTTCATTGTTGTAACTTTCTGATGCCCCTTTCATATTCTGGTCATTTTCTTTAAAGGATGCTCATTCGAATGTGAGAGTTTCTCATTTTTCTATAAAGGATGTTTTTTTAACTTGGTTGATATACGCTTTCTCATTCTGGTTCATACATTTTATGGTACACATGGGCTAAAGGTCTAGTCTTAATTGGGACAAATAGGCCAGATTTGAGCCTGCCATGACGGTCTGGTTGGATTTTAAAAATATAACAGCAAGCCCAGCCCCTCGTTTTATGGTGCCCCACGAGCTCACGGGCCAATTGACCACCCCTAATTATGTATTAAACAGTGTCAAATGTGTACTTATAGTTTTATCATTTCATATTTTTAATTTTTTCATTGTGGAATAAATAGTCCTGTATTCTAGTTCAAGTCCATCCAACACTTTTTGGTTAGCATGTTGCACTAATCCAGCAAGCATTAGTAGCGTTTGGTGAAAAAGTGGCTGATAAGCCAACAAAGGTAAACGAGGCAGGGTCTTAGTGTCTGATAGAAAACACCCGCACACACTGGTGACTAGTGATGATAATTATTCAATGTTTCGGGCATTACTTGGCAATTAACATTTGGAGTTTCTGCAGATACTCAGAGCCTTTGGTTGGATGGTCCCGCCTGTAGTCATTTCATCATTGCTCTTAGGGGAAAGTGGGAACACTATTGTCATGGCATTGGCACTGCCCTTAGCTCAAACTGCCCTTTCTTTAGTAATTGACACATTTTTTTCGAGAAGAACGTCGTCTTACAAGCGTCAAAGACAAAAAGCGTCCACCGGAACAAAGAAAAAGAAGCAGCAGCAGCCATATGCTGCTAGAGATATTAGAATGAGAGGAGTACAAAACAGCAGGAATGGAAATGATGTGAGAACCAAACAAGACTTTGGTGGATGGGACGAGCTAGATAGATAGATTCTCTCGAACCTCCTAGGGACCACCGTAAATAAATGAAGTGCCTAAAACACAACCAAATCAGAATCCAGGTGAGAAGGGAAATTGAGTAGGAGAAAAGGGAAGATGGAAACATCGCTTGTTTCTGAGGCTACTACTGGCTGTCTTCAGGTTATTGGACTCATGTGGATACAGTTGTCGTAATTCTGCTTACGCATGCATTTGTATCTGTTAAATATCACTTCAATGCAAAAAAGACTTGACTTGATTTAGAGTCTGAATCATGGTACAAAGATGAGCTGTCCATTCTGATACAGTTAGTTTATAAACTTGGCATTGCAGACAATGGGCATTTGCCTCTTCATTAACGGGTCAAGGTCTGAGCTCTTCTCTTCTTCTCTATAGCAGGCTATTATACATGTAAAATACTCCCTCCCCTCTCTAGTCTCTATTACGTGTTCCATTTTCCTCTGAACAATTGTAATGTTATAATAATAGTAAACCATTCAAATAATGTGTAGTGCTGTTTGCCTCTTTGGCTCTTTCAATAATGATATGGAGTGAGGGTTATGAAAGAGTAATAAAATCACCTCAAAATCACTCCCAGGTGAATAAGTCCGAGGTTGATAACAAAAATAGTTATCTTATTGGCACCTCTAGGCTCAAGGTTCAATATGAGAGTAAGAAGCGTATAGTGTACTGATGATGAAGTCTTTGCCACGATTCTGCGAAGCTTAAAAAATAGATGTCATGATTGAGGTTTTGCATGAGCTACTACACATTGCCAATAGTTGGGATATCGTGACATGGACAACTGGACAAGTGTGACTTCAAAGCGTAAAAATGCTACAGAAGCTTTGCAGGAAATTCTTGAAATAAGAGGTATATAATGTACTGGTTATTAAGCCTTGACTTGAAGGTTGAGAAAACAAATGTCATGATTGAGGTTTTGCATTGGCTACAACACACTGTCAAGAGTTGGAATATAGCGCGGCACGGGACTAGGGGTGGACTGGGCCCGGGCAGACCAACCCGGGACCGACCCGGGACCGGTATTGTTTGGTACCGGTCCCGGCCCGAGGATATATACAAGCCGGATTCGGGCTTCAATTTTGAGGCCCGGCTAGGCCCAGTTCCGGGCTGGGCCAAACAACTAGTTTTTTAAAAATAAGAATAAAAAATGGGCGGGTACCGGCCCGGGGGCCGGGGCCGGTACTGGTACAAACCGGGCCTGAATTTTGTAGTACCGAAGCCCGCCTGGCCCGGCCCGGTTCCATCCCTACACGGGACAAATGGCAAAGCAAGGAAATTCTAGAGAAGCTTTGCAGGAACTTATTTATTCTTGCAGCGTATATATGTAATGAAATGTCACTTAATTAATGTCACTTTTCGGTGCATATAACGAAAAGTCATAGCATGTTTTGGTTTAAACTTTGACCCATATAGTAATAAAGCATTTGATTGAGCAATAAGCATTGAATCATTGCTGGTAGCTCACGAATTTGATTGAGCATAACCTCACTGAATTTATTCGTTCAGTTTTAAAGCCCCACTTTCATTTTTGAAAAAAAAGGATGACACTCCATCCCTGAGGGCTCCCCAACACCGACTGGACGGCACGATGGGAGAATGTATATTGGACTATAATCACAATCTGACAGATACAGAGTGAGACTCGGCTTCAATTTTGAGGCCCGGCTAGGCCCAGTTCCGGTCTGGGCCAAACAACTAGTTTTTTAAAAATAAGAATAAAAAATGGGCGGGTACCGGCCCGGGGGCCGGGGCCGGTACTGGTACAAATCGGGCCTGAATTTTGTAGTACCGAAGCCCGCCTGGCCCGGCCCAGTTCCATCCCTACACGGGACAAATGGCAAAGCAAGAAAATTCCAGAGAAGCTTTGCAGGAACTTATTTATTCTTGCACCGTATATATGTAATGAAATGTCACTTAATTAATGTCACTTTTCGGTGCATATAACGAAAAGTCATAGCATGTTTTGGTTTAAACTTTGACCCATATAGTAATAAAGCATTTGATTGAGCAATAAGCATTGAATCATTGCTGGTAGCTCACGAATTTGATTGAGCATAACCTCACTGAATTTATTCGTTCAATTTTAAAGCCCCACTTTCATTTGTGAAAAAAAAAGGATGACACACCATCCCTGAGGGCTCCCCAACACCGACTGGACGGCACGATGGGAGAATGTAAATTGGATTATAATCACAATCTGACAGATACAGAGTGAAACTCCGTCTCCGGTACTTGCTCCGTCCCCGGTACTTGAGAACTTGTCCCAAGTGTTGTGCTAAATTAACCAAGTATGTTGTTCTCTTAATTCTCGGATAGAGGAATATTACTTTTTGGCTTCTACAGTTCTAGCTACTCATAGTTAACCGTACCTAATATTGTTTGGAAAATCAAAGGATCGTTTACGAACTAAAATGAGAAAAAAATACTTCTACTTAAGAAATGATGTTACAAAATCTTACTAAAAGCTTTCGAAAACTCTTCACAAATACCTCTATGATAGATGTCAGACGACTTTTCTTGGTTATTTGTGAAAAGTCGGAGAAGACTCGCTGTTTATAGGACCATTTTTATGTGTGTGGAAGTTTGAGGGAAGCTTAATTTGTTAACAATGGTGGTGGATCAGTGGATGTGATTGAATTGTAGGTGTGACTGTGTGAGAGTTTTTTTTGTTCACTTCATTGAGTTTTGAACCCTTATGTGCCTAACGGGCTTCGAACTCAAGACCTCCCACTAAGCACAATAATCTTACAACCAGCTCGGCTGGAATGCTTGGTTGTGTGGAAGCTTCATTTGTAATCATAATTTTTTGAGATAACTTCACAAGAATTACTACGTAAGTTTTATAGATATTTTGTACAATGAACGCTCAACAGTCTTAGGTAATGGCATTTCCCAACAGTCTACTAGTCTAGCACTCTAGCCTGTTGCAGTTTTGTATTGAGGCTTATCTTGCACAAAACTCAAACCAAGTATACTTGCCATGATCCTTTTCAAGAAAAATGTAGTTTAATATAATCAACTCATATTTGTGAACCAAATCCATTACTTCTATGATACTCGAGTAGTCGAGTTAATCTGATGTGTAGTAACTACAATCATGATGTTGGATACTATTCCTTGCGCCCCCTTTAATATTTTTCTTTGAAAATTAAATATTAACTGCAATTTTCATTTGCTTAAACTTGGTGCAAAGTCCAAAGTGAGAAAAATGAAACAGTGACGGACCTAAGGAATACACTCTTGATTTGAACTGGCTAAAAAAATATTAAAAACATACTAGGATTCTTTTTCTTCTGATACGAATAATCTAATATACCATACCATACATCCCAAGAACTCATTCATTAGGATAACAAGAAAACATAATTAAGACGCAAGATTCACACACACACACTTACAAGTAATACATTTATTACTAATAACCTGGTATACCTGGAAATTTAACCAAGACCCGGCCCTGCATCTTCGGTGGAGCTTCCGTATTGCGTACCACCGGGCTACTAGGCACTTGTGTAAACATTTGCCTTTTACTCTATAATTATATATATTCGTTTCAGATTTTTAGGAACACTACAACTATTGATTAATTGTTACGGAGTATTAATTATAATAATAACTATTTTTGCTATTGCTCTAATATTAAATTAAAAAACCTTTGCATGTTTATTTCTTTCATCTATCAATCATACTTTCAATAATACTTTTGTTACATTAATTTTTAATTTAGTTTTATAATCAATATTAATTTTGAATGAGTGGCTTTTCAACATATACCTCTAATCTAATATATAAGTGTGTATCTAATATGTGTGTGTGCGCGCATGTGCGTTTATGTATATAGGAATATATATTATGGAGTATTTTTAATCAACGTTGACCGGGTGGACCCGCCGTTGACCGGGCTGACCCTCCCGGGTCTGGGTTGACCCTTGACCCGGTTCCTTGCCCGGGTCACCTCCCGGTCCGGTTTTGATAACACAGCTAAGTAGCAGAAGACAAATCTTTTCGAGAGTAGATCAAGGACAGTGTGTTGTCTATTTACATCTGAACCAAACTTCTATTGACTCAAGAGATGGCACTTCAAGCTCATTTATCATCTGGCTTGAGCTGCCTGGCAAGTAAAATAAGTCCAACTGTTGTAACAGCAGACAAGATGGCCGAGGAATAAAGAAGAGCAAGCAGAGCTCCATGCAATGACTGCACAAGAAACAAGTTCCGTAGATGTCAACAGATGCAGGTCATTAGGTCAAGTAACCCATTGAATATCTTTAAAACTGCAAAAAAAAAACAGCATAATACCCAAACCACCCTTAATTGATACCCTTCCCATGCCTGTTGAAAAATACTATAGTTGAGACTTGGGACGAAGAAGACAGAAAATGAAGGTATGAATTGCTTCTCTTGATTTTCAACCAACAAAACTTTTGTATTGTGAAACAAATGGAAAAAGCGACTTCTAACACCACAGTACCCAGTGCTTACCTTAGAAAGTAACAAAGCATTGTCATTTGAATACTGAAATGAGCTCTCAGGTATACTTGCAACGCGTTGGCTTAATACCCATGAAAGGATCCTATATTTGAAAGACAGGAAATAAAAGTGAGAACAATAATAATATTAATAATAACAGTAGCAATGTTACAATTTCTATGATGGAATTATTATAACAAACCAATATGGCAATATCCTATAGCAGTCTATTATAACTAAACTCTCAATAATACTCAAAGCTGTCATTTATAAAGATACTAATGGGGGTTAAAAGCTAGAGAAAAAGTTCATCGGCAGATATGATCAATAATATCCTGCAGAGCATAAAATAAAATCAGAGAGCAGCGCTACTAAGGAAGCAGCGTAAGGGATTACCCTAATTAGGGTATCACTTCAAACTCCCATTTGATGAAGAATAAGGTGTCTTCCATGGAATGAAGAAGAACAATGACAGGTGCTTGTAGGGTTAATTTCATGCCCTAATGGTATATCTATTATAATATCTCAATACTTAAAAAGGATTATTATGTTATAAAAAGTATTTTGAGTTGAAGACTTGAAGATAAATTCATTGCAGTCAATAAAAGGGCAGCCCAGTGGACGAAGCCATCCTTGCAATGTGAGTGTCCAGGGAAGGGTCCTGCCATAAGGGTGTATAAGGGGCAAGCCTACTATTCATTGGAGTCGATAGTATTTTTTATTAAATCAATTTCAATTAGAATGTTTTATAAATTCATTACTAAGAAAGTACATAATAACTTTAGTAACAATAATATTAATTATTATAATAATAGGTTAAGATGATACGGACAAGAACAACGACAACAATAATAACGCCCACACTAGTTTTAGATGGAGATTTAAAAAAAATAGATAAAATGAAACAGATACCCAAACACCGCACCAATGGCAGCTCCAAAGTATGCTTTTCCTGATGTCAGTGCAACCTGAAGCTCACCAAACTGCGCCAGAGAAATACCCTCTCACAAATTCCCTCCCAGTTGCAAGATAAACTTCCAACTTCAAAGATAACACACTAACTACCTTAAGAGTTTGGGTTTGCTGCTTTAATTTTTCATCAGTACCTCCAGATACTGAACATCTGGACAAAAGCATCCCACTCCTCATCATCACTTCAGCAATCTGTATCAACTCAAATATTCAATCACGAATTAAATGACGTCAAGCAAAAGACAAGTTCCACAACAAAGTAATTTTAGGCCTCACTAATCTGCCTACAACTTTTCATTGAGTCAGTCCCACCTAGGCCTCGAGTGATCCCTGTCTAAGCATGTCTAGCCGTAGGTCCTACTCTGCTCCTAGCACGTTTTTATATCAATAGTGTACAGTTTAGTAAATAATCACTTTGATGCATGTAAGAGAGGATTGTTTGAATTAAATAGTAGCATCTTCGCATATACGACTTCCCGTAGCCTGGCATTCTCCTATCTGATGTGTTTTTTTTATGAAATCAAGAAATCATTTAATGCTAATTCCCACCTTTGCCATTCATATTCATCTGAATCATCTATTAAAGTAATGGGTATTAATTAAGATTTGTTTACATATGCTTCTATCATATTTAGTGATTTTCTTTACCTATGCAAATTTCTAAAACTACGCTCTTTGAGAACCAGAAGTTGATTGCTTTTGTTTCACATAAATTGGCTATTATATTTTTCTTTTGAAGTCAAACAGTGTGGGTTCATAAGGAAAAAGAAAATAAAGTTCGAATACGCTACCAGCTGTACTTCACCTGCACCATACTGTCCCATGGCCTGAAACCTCCTTCCAGCAGATAATAAGCGCTTTCCCAGTGCTAACTAACAATAATAGCATAGTTCAACATTTCTATATTCATTTTAATTCACTATGTGCTTGAAAAGCAAACTTCATATGCATTTCTTGCCTGACTTTTGATAACCGGTCAAAGAGCTCTCTAGCTGAGGAACCTTGTTCATTAAAGCTGTGGAGGTTGATGTGTCAGCCAGCTCCCATGCTCGACTAATGTTAACCAATGTCTCCCCGAGCTCTTCCCCACACTGGAAAGTTAAACTTCAAGGATCATCTTTTATCATGCATTCAGTAAGGAAAATAAAGAGCGTCTAATAAAGTAAGAAAATGATGGCAATAACTTGCCTCTAGTTGAACTTGACCATTTGAAAGATCAAAGGCAGCATCGTTTAGCTTCATACCATTTAAAAAACAAGTCAAGATAATGAAAAGGTAATCCGACATTCCGACCCCACCAGGCCACCACATTATTTCAAGAGAAAAACTCAAATTTACGAATAAACTACTAAAATAACATATGACATAATGAGATGAAGGTTATAGTGTCATTGCATTGTATAAACTCTAAAATCAGTTCATACTATCAATTCAAGACCCAAATAACTGTCAAAGTTTTACTAGGGATGCATTCCTTAAAAAGGAACATGATATGCACATAAATTTCTGACACCCTGATTTTTTACTGGGCGTGATATTCCCTTTTATAAATACTTCATTTTTAAATAAATTAACTTTTAAATTCCATGCACAGCAAAATTTTGTCGCGCATAGAAACGTCTAACTGGCAGAAAAGGCTAACCAATTCATGGTTTACTAATTAACAAGGCATATATTACAAAATAGGGGGTTTGCAAATGATAACAAAAACAATTGAAAAATAAGTAAGATAACCTAGAATCGAACTGACATCTAGACGAAGATCGCTAGGCAGCTGAGAAAAATAATCAGCAGGGAGGGCAAAACTGTCCTGAAAAGACAATAATCAAAATACTAGCAATAGCTTCGTCAATAATGAAATTAACGCCAAAAAGAAGATTCAGAGCTCACTGCAACTTCTTGGAGAAGAGTTTGAGGGTCTGGCTCTAGGGGTTTCGTGGAGTCTGATCCCGTGGCAGCAAATTTGACTGCTCTTGAGGATTTGATTTTGAGGGGATTTATTGTGTGAAAACCCGGTCCAGGGAAGTGGAGAGAAGGGGGAGTGTTTGAATAATTTCTAGGAAAGTGTAACGTGAGATGAGGGCATTGATGCTCGGGAAGTTGAAGACCCAG
Organism: Cuscuta epithymum; assembly: GCA_945859915.1. Classification (NCBI taxonomy): domain Eukaryota; kingdom Viridiplantae; phylum Streptophyta; class Magnoliopsida; order Solanales; family Convolvulaceae; genus Cuscuta; species Cuscuta epithymum. Next base: position 1,986,347 of record CAMAPF010000137.1, read on the forward strand.
AAGCGCTGAAGGAATAGAAGCCATTGAAAGGTTTTTAGAGGGAAAGCTAAAAGCTTTATTTATCAAACGGCCAAGGTGATGGCCCTCCTGAATCATTTTGTGGCTGGTATTAATAAAATATTACCAGCTACTCCGTATTAGTGTATACGTAGTATTTACATTTTAGTTTTGAAAAAAATCAATGAACAACCTGACTAATTTAATCTAACTCTATGTAATAGCAAGTGGATTTCAAGCATATTTTCCTGCTCAAACTTGTGGATCAATTGCGGGTTGAATGCGCAATTACCTCTGAAGCTTTGCTTATCAGTAGAGAATCAATGAAGATTCTTTTTTAGGATTTGCTTTTAAAATGCGGACTATACAACGTACAGAAGCTATAAATGTATAGCTTTATTTGGAAATCTAATCTGGGTCATCTGCCTATCAATACCCATTTTTTAAGCTTGAATTAAAAAATGTTTGGGACCGGAATGTATAATGATTATAAGTTACTGTTTAATTTATCAAAATTTCAGTTCAAAGGAAAGTGAACAATCCGACATCTAACTCTATATATAAGCAAGTGGATTTCAAGCATATTTTCCCGCTCAAACTTGTGGATCAATTGCGGGTTGGACATTGCAAACGGGCATGACTACATCCTCATGCAAATTGTACGTACAATTTATTGAGGGCTCAACTACCTCTGAAGCTTTGTTGATCAGTAATCAATTAATGAAGATTCTTTTTTAGAATTTGCTTATAAATTGCAGACTATACAACGTACAGAAGCTATAAATGCATAGCTTTACTTGGAAATCTCCATATCAATACCTATTTTTTAAGTTTGATTTAAAAAATGTTTGGGCCCGGATTGTATAATGATTACTACGTATAAGTTACTGTTTAATTTATCAAACTTTCAACTCAAAGGAAAGTGAACAACCCAACATTGGGGAAAAATAATAGCACTGCTAGCTGGTGATGGTGCTTGGTATGGGTAGGGTTGTTGGCAACCTCATTATCCATGGCATGGAAACAGGCAGGGCAACACATGTAAGTGGTCTTCTTGATCTCCATTAAATCACTACGAAAGTGGGTGTGCAATGTTTGTGTGTGAAAGGTAATGTCTAAGAGAGAAGGTAAGACTTTTGTGAAAGGTAGGGTGTGAAGTAGGCCAGACTAATAGAATTCAAAGTTGGGTGTACTAGATTTTGTTTAATCTTTTCTATTGGAATCAAACTATAGGCTACTTGTATTTCTTATTTTGATAGAATTAGAACAAATAGTTCAGTAACTCAACAATAATGAATTGTAATATATTAATGCAACGATGATGAATTATAATTTGTTTTTACACTAATTTGAATTGAGAAATCTATCCAATACATTATGCCTTATTATAGTTAAAACCATATTAGAGCCGGAATTGATTTTATAGGGTACACAATTTCAATAATTGGTATGTATATGCATATATTTGGACTAAAGTATATTATTTTGTGTTTTTTTTTTATTTGTATTCTCTAATGATTTGCAAATATTCACATAAATGTCCATCATAAATACTTATCATTCTGGTGAAAACCTTGAATCTAAAAACTTATGATCTATCTAAAAACTTATAAACACCAATGAAAGTAAGGGTATGAATGGTATATAAAAAGTGTTGGTGTAATAGTAAAGCAACACATGGTTGGACTCTAAGCTTAAGCTTAATCGATAGTACTCTCAATTTTTACTCATAAACCTTCTTTCTAAATCTAAAATCTAAAAACTTATAAACACCAATGAAAGTAAGGGTATGAATGGTATATAAAAAGTGTTGTCTAAAAACTTATAAACACCAATGAAAGTAAGGGTATGAATGGTATATAAAAAGTGTTGGTGTAGTAGTAAAGCAACACATGGTTGGCCTCTAAGCTTAATCGATAGTACTCTCAATTTTTACTCATAAACCTTCTTTACTCCGTCAAAACGTTCTCTTTTGGCTTAATAGTTGTTCCGTTTTGTTTCACTGAAGCTCTTTCACATTTCATATTAATTGCAACCATTTATTGTGATTAATAGGATCTTTGGCTGGGGACTGGCTTTATTATTATCCAACGCCTTTAGTCTTCTTTTCGATTCTACTGACTTAGAGAATAATTGATAAAGTAAATTATATATAAAAATTCTTAAGAGCATATTTGTACTTCGTATTTATCGAATAATCAACATTAAATTATATAAATTGGAGGATGAGACAGTAGTGATGCTAATGTTCCAATTTTTAGTTTTATTTAGAATGATAAGCACATTAATTAATTACATTATGATTCTGTTTGGTAACACTCAAATCGGCAGAATCGGATGATTCTGCTGAAACTTCTGAAGTTCTGAGGACTATATTGGTTGATTCTGTTGATTTATGAATAATTATATTTAAAATATACTTTATTGATAAAATAAAGAAGAAAAAAAGATGTGAAAAATAGCTAGAATGGTCATCTACAGTAACTTCATCCAATACATTCAGAAAAATAACTTCAACCTTGCTTTTTCTTATTATTACACAATTCAGCACGTGAAATCAAAAGTTACGTGTTTGGTTAAAAAGTTGACTGACAAGTCTGATAAACCGAAAAGTGGAGTCACCAAACGGGCTCTATATTTTTTTTTGCACAAAACTTGCACTAAAAATGCTTTTGTTGGGGTGGTTACTTACAATTCAACCATGTAAACAACATATATATTTATCATCTGCCATATTTAATTCAATCTTGCACACTTATCATGTGTAACTTTTATTAATTGTTGCTTCAGTTTTAATCGTTGGTAAAAAATAAAGTAATTCATGGGAAATTTGTTTTTTGTTTGAAAAAAGTATGTAACTTTACAAATGAACTCCTTGTGGGGTGGCTTAGTGAGGGATGCCCTTATGATATGTTTGTTTTGAGACACATGTGGATGTTCAAGGAAATTGAAGGGAAGCAAAAAATATATAACACTAAAAATATATAGCATGTGTAATTGGCTAATTGATCTAAATATGATATAGGATATAGGATATCCTATCTTTGAAAAGGTGTTGCTCTTTCGACATGATCACATTTGTACAATCCACCAAATCCTAGATTGTAACATATGTCTTTTGTGCATAATACATAGCATTGTGATTCTATCATAAGGCATTGATAACAAGGTGCATGTGAGTTTAGCATTATCTATTTGTTTTTTGCACTCTAATCATATCTGCATTCTATATCTTTAAAACTTATAAGTGTCATGTAAAAAGTGTTGGTGTGATATCGAGTTTATATATAAGATTTAGCCATTGTGTAATCATATTTCCATAAAGTGTACTCTCTCCCTGTCAAAAGACATTATATCTCCTTTATTTCACTGTTGCATGTTCAATTTTTTAGATTGGGTTTGACGTAATTTTACATCCGTCTCACTAATATTAGCACACAAGGAGGTGGTGCGGATATTAAAAAAATGAGTTCATGTGGTTCATATGGAATTAATAATGTAAAAATAAAATAAGGATCTTTAGAATCACATAAATTTTATCAAGTTTGATATTAGATGATTTTAGTAGGACGAAACCGAAAAGGAAAGTTGAGATAATCTTAGCGAGACGTAAGGAGTAATTAATTACTTATCATATGATTCTCTTCAACTTTGCATTCATTTTTTCCTTCTATATGTATCATTTTTGTGGTCACGGAAACAATAGCCAAATATTCACGTTATAAGATCTCATTGGGCATTGTTCTAATCGCGCAACGCGCGTGGGGAAGCTGGTGGTTTTGATATGCAGGGACAGAGGGAGACTTAATACTTCAATCATGCAATAATTTATACTCCGTATTTTATTTTTATATACAAATTTTTAAACACTTTATAGATGCACATTTATAATATATATAAATTACATCCCGTGTAACACACGGATGAGATACTAGTGTAAAACAAAACTCAGTGCCTTACTAAATAATTTTTCTTAAGAAAAATTATTTCTTAATTTTTCCTTTTTGCAGTTTATATTAATTTAGGATATACTTGCCCGTTTTGGTAAACTTCATGTTTTAAAAATTCAACGACTCTTATTCTATGTATTTTTTCTTCTGTTTCATATTTTTGCACCAACTCTCTTATCTTTTTTACAACATTTATTACACTAACTATTTTTTCCCTTAAACATCATCTCAAACTCTATTGTAGCTAACGTTTCAATTGTAAAACATTTTAAATGATATGATACAAAATGTTTAAACTAATGGGCCTGACCCGAATATTTATGATTCCGGTCCGGTCTTAGGTACTCGGGCAGTCCGGTCTCCGGTCCCAGACCTAGACCTAGACAAAGCATTTTTTCAATTTTTCAAAGGAAAACTGTCAAATAAGTCCTCGTAGTATATCCAAAAGGTCAATTAAGTCCTCGAACTAAAAAACACCCAATTAAGTCACCCAACTTTAAAAAAAATGATCAGATTTGGAATTGAGCCGGATCTCTCAGCCCCGTTCATAGAGGAATCCTTTTCCGAATCTTTCCCTGCAACAAGCAACGGCGGAGGACCAAGAAAGCAGGTGAAGGCCAGGTTATCCAGTCATATTGCTGACGTGGTGCCCTATTGCCCTACCTGTTTTTTTTGCTTTTCTTTTTCTCTTCCTTATCTCCTCCTCTCCTCCTGTTCCTTCCGTCACCTTAACTTTGACATTCTAATTTTTTCACAATTTTTATCTATATTTCTTCAAATGTTAGCAATTTTTTAGAATTTTTTAATATAAAAAATCTGCTCTTGCATGTCAAAATGGCCAAATTGATCATTTTTTTAAGCAAATGTACTAATATGGTATTTTCTTTAGTGCAAGGACTTCAATGATAGTTTGAAAAGGTAGAAGAGCTTATTTGACCATTTTCACTTAAATATATAACAAGAGGGCAGATCATATCAAACCGGCTTGACAGAAATCGCCGTCAACCCAAGGCCATTTAGGGTTCTTCCTGGTGGAATTTTTTGATAAATTTTTTATTATGTTCTTCATCAAGTATAGATCATCTTTACAAAAATTCAACTTAAAATTCAACTCGGAAGTTAGTTAAATAAAATATTGAAACATATTGCGTTTTATGTATATAGACAATGCGCAATATGTTTCAATAATTTATTTAACTGACTTCTCAATTGAACATCGAGCTGAAATTTTGTGAAGATCACGTACATTTAATAAAGAATATGCTAAAAAAATTATCAAAAAATTTCATCGGGAGGTCCCTAAATAAACTCATCTCACAGCAACTTTTGTCAGCCTGACCTTATGAGAATGCTACTCTATATAACAATATTTATAGGGAAAACTGTCAAATAGGTCATCGAACTTTCATAAAAAAGTCAATTAAGTCCTTCTATAGGAGACTCTGTCCTGTCGTCGCGATTTGGGGCGGTTTCAGGTGGAATTTTTTGATGAAAGTTTTTGAGCATCTTATTCATCAAGTCTAGTTTACTCATACCAAATTTGAGCTAAAAATTTAATCGGGAGCGCATTCAATTTAATTCAAGAACGCAAAAATGCGCAGTTATTTTCAAGAATTAATTTGAATGTGTTCCCGATTGAATTTTTAGCCGAAATTTGGTATGAATAAACTAGACTTGGTGAATAATATGCTAAAAAAAATTCATCAAAACATTCCACCGGGAACTACCCCAAATCGCGACGGCCGGACAAAACCTCCTATAGAAGGACTTAATTGACCTTTTTATGAAAGTTCGAGGACCTATTTGACAGTTTTCCCATATTTATACATTAAAACTTTGAGCGTAAGTTTATTGCAAAAACTAAATTGAAGTGTACACTTTACATTTTAGATAAGTAAAATTTGAATGGAAATGCAAAAAACATCAAAATGACTTATGTTTCAAACAAGAGAGAATTCCTTAAATAGGACTATCATGCTTTTTTATTCCCTGAATAGGAGTAAATTTGTGTCAAGTTTGGAATTACTAGGCTTTAAACATGACATTTTCCCCCAAATTTGGGGGTTACTCATATTTACGCAATAAAAAACAAGATGGTCCTGTTTTGGAATTTCAAAACGTTTTTACTCCTATTTAGGGCAATTTCTGTTCAAACAAGTAAATGGCAAAACAATAGGTAGACAAAGGATGTTTTTACTTGGACTGAAATTTGCTGATTTAATCTGATTTGGTCTGTTTAAGTCTAGTTTGATCTGATTTGAACTAATCTGATCTGGTAAATGTATGATCTCTATGTATTTTATAACTACAGAAGTCTGGTCTCGTAAAAACATCCAAAATACAAATGAAAATACAATCTAAACAATAGTTACTCCCTCCGTCTAGTCATGGACCCGAGCCGGGCCGGTTCCGGGCCGGGCCCGGCCGGGCTTTTTTTTTGGGAAGGAAGGCCCGGGACCGGCCCGGGTAGCCACCGGGTCCGGTCCGGGTCCGGGCCGGGCCGGGCCTCCGGTTCGGTTATAATTTTTTTTTTTTTGCTTTCCTAACCCCCCCACTCACCCCCACACCCCCCCCCAAACCTCTCCTAACCATCAAGCCCAACTTGGCTAACCCCAAAAAAAGAAAAAAAAAATAAAAAAAAATCAATTCGGCCCGGGCCCGGGCCCGACCCGGCCGGGCCGGTTCGCCAAATACAAGGCCCGAGCCCGGACCCGCCCACCCCACCGGGCCCAGGCCCGAACCGGACCCGGACCCGAGAACCGGGCCGGTTCCGGGCTCGCACAGTGGCGGGCCGGGCCGGTCCCGGGCCGGGCGGCCCGAACCGGGTCCATGCCTACCTCCGTCCCGCAAAATAGTTCCCGGTTTCCTTTTTGGACCGTCCCAAATATAGTTCTCATTTCCCTTTTTGGAAAGGGAAAGTTGTGTGTGGCTATCATTCATTTACATTTTTCTTACTCAACCAAAACCATATATTTTCACTTTCTTAAACTCCGATGTACACAGTCTTACCCCTATACTAAAGCACTGAGACTGTTTCCGGATGACTCATAGTGAAAATCACGTCCAAAATTGAATATAAATCTATAAAAATAAATTGATGCCATATAAGAGAACACACTTTAAGTACTCAAAAGTCCAAAAAATTCTGTCCAAACAAAAAATGGCTCGATGCCAATATGCAATAGATCCATCACCATCCACAAATGTCCTATTTGTATGATGGTTAAGCCTAATTAAAATTTCAAGACGTATCTGATCAGGCCAAACATCAACTTATCAGTCCTCTTTCCAAGTGAATCCGCATCCTATACATTTGTAAAACCGTGTTGCAGGCTCATCTGCAGACCTTGTCTGCATCTCCACAAAAGCTGCTTCATCGAATCCACAAGTAGGGCATCTTTCTGCATGTGTATATAACAAACAAATGTGACACATCTCAAGTTAGTATACAGTACCTTCATCACTCCCAAAACGAAGAGTTTTTTTTGTACTATTAATGTTGTTAACATTAAAGTTTTGACTCTTTCTAAGACAGAAGTTGTACTGGCATTGTCACTTGAATTTTTTTGCAAGGAAGTGAAAAGAACTGCTATGGGTCTTTTTGTAACTTGAAAAATGGCAGGGAAAGAAATAGAGAGATTATAGAAGAAATTTGGAAGAAAAGATCATTGTTGAGGAAAATAGAACACCCGTTGAAATTCAACAACTTTATTTTTATTATTCGTTCAAACTAATTTAAAATCTATATCTACAATATAAAATCTATGATACCGAAATACATATTGAAAAAAAATTAAAACATTAATTGTATTAAAAATGATTTACGAAATGCCAACAAATATTTTATTCACTCAAAATTTTGTTCCTCCCTATTTTCTTTCCCAAGCATTCTCCTGGTTGAAAATGGCCCCCAAGCAAGATGTCAGTTACATTATTACAAAGTACAAATGTCAATCGCCTCTTTGACATTTTTGTGCTCCTAGTCCTCCCAACATAGAAGAAGTTACTAAAGACATTTGATCTATGAGAATTAAAGGATATGCAGTCAATAATAAAACAGAATATGAGCAAGATTTTCAAATTCATCACCAGTAGAAAAACTCAATCCTGAATGATTAGACCAAAGACTCCTGAAAAAACTTGCATGGAAGTGATTACTTCAAACCAGCAATTAATATCCTTGTATCCCTTTCAAAACATTGTTCAGGTTATTCAGCATAGGCAGAACAAGGTGCTTTTTTACTTATTTTGGTGAAGCAGAGAAGTATTTTACCCTTTAAAAACCAGATAACCCTTACCAGACAGGCTCTAAAATTGTGTCAAATAACAAACAAACAAACACAAAAACAAACAAACAAACAAACAAATAAACAAACAAACAAACAAACAAACAAACAAACAAACAAATAAATAAATAAATAAATAAATAAATAAATAAATAAATAAATAAATAAATAAATAAATAAATAAATAAATAAATAAATAAATAAATAAATAAATAAATAAATAAATAAATAAATAAATAAATAAATAAATAAATAAATAAATAAATAAATAAATAAATAAATAAATAAATAAATAAATAAATAAATAAATAAATAAATAAATAAATAAATAAATAAATAAATAAATAAATAAATAAATAAATAAATAAATAAATAAATAAATAAATAAATAAATAAATAAATAAATAAATAAATAAATAAATAAATAAATAAATAAATAAATAAATAAATAAATAAATAAATAAATAAATAAATAAATAAATAAATAAATAAATAAATAATAAGAAAAGAAAATTTCCCTTACAACCTTTAGTTTTTTGGGCTGTAGCCAGTGAGTCAACTGAAAGCACTGGATCAAGCTTCTTCCGAACTAGATGCTGTCTTCTCTTGATTTTTATCTGAAAAGAAAATAAAAAATAAATTCAACAACATTAATTAAACACAAAAAGTAATGCCAGTATCAAAAGAGAAGTTTTCCTTAAGGTACCGCACCCTGGGTCCAATGGCGCACACATAGGGGCAAGTAGGGCAGCGGAAACCAGCAGGACGGTCTATATCCGGCAACCCAAATTGCAATAAATTCGAACATGTAGGGCAAAACTCCATTGCTTTTTGCTATCTAATATAACTGAATTCAACCATTAACACATCTGAGTGGTATTCTTCATTTGATTTACGAACATGCAAAGCATAATCAAAATCACTTATTAAATGAAAGCAAGTATATAGCTTCAGTATTTTCGGGAAAGGTGCTAAACTGGCGTCAGTGTTGAAAGTGTTACGATGGAGTATGTTTGGGTATAGAAGGGAAGAGAAGTATAAGTGTAACTTATCTAAATGCAAAAGCAAATGTAACTTAGAAAAAGTAATAAACATATGTGTAGATCTTCTAAAGAAGCCATAACAATTAAATGTTCATCGAAATCTCTGAATTATGACAATGTTTTAATCATCAAATGTTAGTGTATGCTCCCTCACTACAAATCATGCCTCCGAGTATTTCCCTTGCTTTCGTGCCATGGCAATACTTATAGAGTCTCAAAATGTTGCACTGCATCAAATCTATTGACTCAAGAAAAAACAAACAAAATGTTCACCTTAGCCTATGCACACTATGTGTTACAAAAATATGTAAATAAGCATTCTTCCGTCAATTTCATATATCATGAGGTATTTTCCTTCTACGGCACCAGATGTTTAGGATAAAACTTATGATTCTAGAAATACTAAAGTGATCATAAACATACACCATGTAACTCTATTATATTGTTTTACATTTGGAGAGCACGGAAGTGTAAGTGTGCTGCATATACAAGGCTGTCTTGAGCATTTTGGGGGCCCTAGGCGAAAAAGACTTAATATTCACAAATCATACTAATGTGATTTTTATAAGACAAAGTTATAAAAATGATAAAATGAATACAAATACACCATTTGGGAAACATAAATTTAAATGTAACATATAATATGCACCAAAATTGAACTTTTTAATACCCTATCCTTTTATCTTTTAAAGTGCAAAATTGGTGATAAAATAAATAATCAAACAAATATGAAAACAAGTAAAGTCATAAAAAAATCTTAACAAAACATAATAACTATACTAAGCATATATGCATAATAACAAAGTAACAATTATTATTGACAAAAAAACTGAAAAAGTGCATACAAATTAATGATGAAAAGTGAATTGGGCAGTGGGCATTTGGGCAATAGTGTACTAAGGATGTTTTTACTTACACTTATATTTCAACCTCAGACCAGGTCAGACAAGTTCAGACCAGACTTCGGTAGTTGTAAAATATACATAGAGCAGACATTTACCAGACCAGTTCAGACCAAATCAGACTAGACCAGTTCAGACCAAATCAGACCAGACCAAACCAGATTAAAAGTTTCAGCTCAAGTAAAAAACATCCTAACTACTAAAGTACAAACAAAGGTCTGAAATCTAAAACAAGTGCGGGTCATTACTACTCCATATTTTATTGACTCATACCCGATAAAGAACATAAGTCGAAAGGAGCAAAGAGGAATCAAGAGAATCTTCAATCGTAATTGCATCGTCTATCGATCAATTGGCGCTAGCGTGTCGAGGCCGAAAACGTCACGGGCCTCACTGCCTCTTCCACTCTTTCGGCTATGCGTCTCGCTGCCTATGAGGATTGAGGAATCGATTGAATGAATGAATGTTGAATGTTGTTTGTCCTGTAAGCCTACTTCTTTCCGCTTTCGTGTCTAGCTGGGAGCCAGGGAGTTGAGGAGTTGTCCAATTTCCAACTATAAAATACTACTTATACTAAAAACTATTTTTTGAGGCCCCTAAATTGTGAGGCCCTAGGCAGTAGGCAGTTGCCCGGGCTAACGGATCAATTAATGAATTCAGGCATCATAAACTATAAAAAATGGAATTTGCTATGAAAAAAATCAAATAATGTGTTCAAGGATTTTTTTTACTGTAAATGTGATGCATAAATTGACCAAATGTTCTGGAAATAAACTACCCAGTTGATGTATTCAATCATATTAAATTTATTTGAAAATTATAAGAACAGACGAATAGGGGGCACTGTCTTGTTTTTTGCCTTCACGAATCAGGCTGAAGTCACAACTCGCCAAGTGCCTATGTCGGAACCTTCTGCGTGTTGCTGCATGCAGGAAGAGGAGGAGGGGACGTCTGGAGGTGTGCCATGAGCAGGGCGAGGGGCCAGTTGCGGAACCAGGACTCGTGAGTTGGGGGCACATAAGCACATAAATCACACCGAAGTACTACTATATATCAATAATACAGTACTAAAGAAAACAATGAAATTTAAATAAAAAAATTAATTAAAGAATACCTTAATTTTCAACATTATTTTCATTGTTAGGAATGACATTATTTGATTAAAAAATTAAATTATTCGATGAAGAATCATTGATCCTCGGCCGTTTAAGTTTCGGTGTATAATATTGTAACATAGGGATTGTTTGTCAAACAATCTAGACAGACTACAATTGAAATAATATGAGTATAATTTCAAAAATTACATCGTAACAAATTGCCAATTAACAAACCCACAGTTACAACATACGGAGTAATTGACATTTTTAATGAGATTATCATATATCAGAATAGAATTGCCAAAAAAAATCAATAATTTATTAAAATCTGAAGAACCCGCTGCACCATTCAACAACTCAAGTATTCGACAATTAACATTTAATTTGAATTCATCAAATAAAATTGAACAATTTTAATTGAGAATGAGATTATCAAAAGAACACTTAGATTCAGCTGATTAACGGCTTACCTGGAGATGGGAGGACTGTCGGCCGTCGCACCGGAGATTGAGTCAGATATCAGAAGAAGGGCGGAAGGGCAAAGGGATGTATTCAATCATATTCGTGCTCAGGCTTCCGTGTTGGCGTGCTCCGTTCGCTCGCGGAGTAGTGTTTAGCACGCAAGCCTTGACTTGGGCAGTTGGGATGCCAGGGTCGGGTCTGGGTACATAGGCCGAGATGGGCAGACGGCCCAGCAATCGAGAGTACCGAGTAAGGGCTGCTCGGTGGCATAGGACCTGGGCTTAGGATAATAAACTAACTAATCAAATAATTTATACTCGATTCACGATCAATTTGTATAAGGCTATTCGAGCTCGAAAAATTCAAATACAAATACAAATAGGAATACTAAATTTGATTCGAATTGTTATCAAAAGAAAATAAGAATATCAGTGTATTCGATTCGAATGTTAATCACATATACTCGATAATAATAGTAATAGCATTACTAATAATAATGATAACATCTATTTATATATAAGAAAAGAAATAGCTCATACAATTACAATTTTGTCCTTAATGAATCCTATGTGTCTTGCTCTCCATAATTCTCTCCTTTGATATGGGAATGCCATGTGGCCACTTTACTTCAAAAATACGGAATTCTCCAATGGTATAGAAAAGGGAGCAGCCGCAGGGGATGCATTTGGTGGGACCCAAGATATTAAAAACCCCAATTTTCTTTAAAGTGTTATAACTTTTTCATTTTTAATCCAATTTTTATAATAAATATATCAAAATTCATAATTTTTTGTGATCTTTCATTTGAGATCAATATTGAATATATAAAAATATAATTTATTAACAGTCTCTATAATTATGCTTCAAATTATATATACATTTTTTAATCTATTTTGGCGTCTGAATTGGGGAAGTCATTGTAGGTGATCATTTTTAGCTACATTTCGTAAAATGTTTTTCTTTATTTCATTAATAAAATTAATTTAAAATAAATTTATACATTCACCAAAAGATTCAACTAAATCAACCACTTCTCTCAAAATTCATCCATTTCAACTGATTCAACTAATTTCTATACTACTAAATGGTCTCTAAAATCAAAATCAGACCATGTAAGGAAAATCTAAAAGTACTAAATTTATTTAAGAAAACTTTCTTAAAGTATTTTATGATTTAATGTGCATTGGTTTCATATATAAAAAAATGCGCAAATGAAAATCTAATTACTTCTAATTAAAAAAATTGAGTTGGTCTATTTACTTTTGTTTTGAGTTGGTCTAAATTGAAGACGATGAGTGATTTGCATTCATCAATTGTATGATTAATAAAAATCTAATCTTATTTTCATTTCTATTCTACGCCCTTGGTTAAACTATTACAAACCTTATTTCTTTGTATTATAATGTCACTCAAGAATAAAACATTAGCAAATGAAAATAATAAAAACATCAAGTGCTAATAAAAAAAACTTCTAAATTTAGTTCAATTTATAATTCTTTATTGTAAGGAAAAGGGGCAAATATGAAAAAAATGACTTATTCGGCTGAAGTTACTTTACATAATCATTTTTAACTACTTTTCATATAATCTTTTATTTACTTCATTAATAAAATATAATTAATTCTTTTAAGTATAAGACAAGATGGCTAACATTTGAACGGGATAACTTTCTCTCTCATTTGCAGTGCTTTTTAATAAGATAGTAACATAAGCCAACCAACAATTGAGCAGGAAAATTTGTTCTTTCACATGTGGTGCTTTTAGATATAAAAAAGATGAAGCCATAAGCCGCTTAACAATTGAATGAGATATTTCTCTCTTTCAATAAGTAGTGCTTTTAAGTATAACATAATACAACTAACAATTGAGAGAGAGAAGTTTTTGTATCTTATATAATGCTTTTGGGTATAAGACAAGCCGAGTAACAAAATGAGCGGAATAATTTTCTAGCTCACATGTACTATTTTTAGTTATTAGAAGATAAACTTGCTAACAATTGAGAGAAAGAACTTTCTCTCTCATTTGTAGTGAATTTTAGTAAGATAGTAAGATAAGACTAACAATTGAGCGAGAAAATTTGTTCTTTCATATGTGGTGCTTTTAGATATAAGAAAGATGAAGCCATAAGCCTTCTAACAATCGAACAAGATATTTCTCTCTCTCAAAAATCAGTGCTTTTAACTATAACATAATCCCGCTAACAATTGAGAGAGAGATTTTATTGTATCATATATAATGCTTTTGGGTATAAGACAAACCTGCTAACAATTGAGCAAAAGAACTTTATCTCTCATATATAGTTCTTTTAAGTACTCCCTCCGTCCCTAAATAAACTTCCAACTTTCCTTTTTTGTCCGTCCCAATTAAAACTTTCACTTTCCCTTTTTGGTAAAGAATTTGTGGTTCACAACATTTCTTACACATTTCTCTCTCCTCTGCACAACTCTCCACCACACAATACCCACTATCTTAAACTGTGCCAAACCTATTTGGAAGTTTTATTAGGGAAGGAGGTAGTATAAGATAATCCAGTTAACAATTGAGGGGAATTGAGCGGGAGAATTTTATCGCTCATATGCAGAGTTTTTAGGTATTAGAAGATAAACTTGCTAACAATTGAACAGAATAACTTTCTCCCTCATATGTAGTTGTTTTAAGTATAAGATAACAAGACTAAACAATTGAGCGTGATAATTCTCTCTCTCATATGTAGTGCTTTTACACATAAGAAACTAAAAAGATAAACTTGAATTTGGTTATTATGTGGACTTCCAATTGTGTACATGCAAACGAGATAGACTTACAATAGAGTTTCACGTGATTACTAATGTAGTAACTGGCTAAAATTCATTTACCCTTTTTTTACTCAACCACAAGCTCATGTTTTAAATTTATTCCCACATTCTTAAATCTTAACGATCCAAGTCAAATCGAAAAGAATTTTAAGGAGGGAGTATCATCATCATCATTGTTATTGTTATGGTTGTTGTTGGTGTTATTATTATTATTCATCCATCAAATTACCTTTAAAAGTAAAGAGAATGAGATAGACTTATGAAAGAGTTTCAGATGATTTCTTAATAATATCTTTATAATATGTAACTGACTCAAAAATATAAATATACTTGAATGTGGTTACTATTGTGGACTTCCAATTCAATACATACAAACAAGATAGACTTATGAGTACCCTCTATTGCTCGAATATTATTTCTGAAAAGATCTCTATAATGAACATAATGGTAGAAAGAGTATCATATAGTACCTTAACTTCAAATGATTTTTTAAAATCATGTTCATAGTATCACAATTTTGGGTGAGAGAGAATCAAAGTTGATTTATCAATAAATGACGAAATGATCTGGTTCTTACAGAAAATTTATTTGTTCACGAGTCAATGGACCATGAAAGAATCACTAGAGTAGATTATCAACTCAAATAAGAAGCTAAATGAAAATAAACTCGCGAATCAAAAGTTCACACTATTCATGATAATAAACTTGCATAATAGAAGTTCTTGCAATAAAAAAGATATACTCTATGAAAAAACTCAAAGAACTAATTAACCAATTCAATCTAATGGTGTAAAGTTAATCAAAATAGAATTATGTAACTAAGTACTGAAAATGTGGAAGACGGTGAAACAAAATTGTTATTAGGTGAATCATAACAGATTTGTGGAGGATGTGGGATAGTTTTCTCTCTTATATATAATATTTTAGGTATAAGATAAGTTGGCTGAGAATTGAGTGGAATAAGTTTCTATCTCATTTGTAGTGTTCTTAAGTATAAGATAAGTCGACTAACGATTCAGCGGCCAAAATTTCTCTCTCATATGTAATGCTTTTAGGTATAAAAAGATAAACCAACTAACAATTGAGCGGGATAACTTTGTCCCTCATTTGTAGTGCTTTTCAGTAAGATAGTAAGATAAGGCAGCTGTCAATTGAACGGGGAAATTTGTTCTTTCATATGTGCTGCTTTTAGATATAAGAAAGATTCAACCATAAGCCGTGTAACAATTGAACGGGATATTTTCCTCTCTCTCAATAAGCAGTGATTTTAACTATAACATAATCCAACTAACAATTGAGAGAGAGCATTTTTGTATCATATATAGTGCTTTTGGGTATAAGACAAGTCGGCTAACAAATGAGCGGGATAATTTTCTATCTCACATGTATTACTTTTAATTATTAGAAGATAAACTTGATAACAATTGAGCAAAATAACTTTATCTCTCATACATAGTTTTTTAAATATAAAATAATCCAGCTAACAATTGAGCAGAATAATTTCTCTCTCTCATATGTAGTGTTTTAGGTATGAGGTAAGCCGGCTAACAATTGAGCTGAAGAACTTTCTCTCTCATATGTAAGAGTTTTAGATATAAAAAAGATAAGCTTACTAATAATTGAGCGAGAGGATTTTTTTCATATGTAGTGCTTTTGGGTATTAGAAGATAAGATTGCTGACAATTGAGGAGAATTGAGCGGAAGAATTTTATTGCTCATATGTAGTATGTTTAGGTAATAGGTAATAGAAGATAACTTTGCTAACAATTGAGTGGAATAACTTTCTCCCTCATTTGTAGTTCTAAGTACGAAGTATAAGATAAGAAGACTAAACAATTGATTGAGATAATTTTCTCTCTCATATGTAGTGTTCCTAGGCATAAGAAGCTAAGAAGATAAACTTGCTAACAATAGAGTGAAAGAACGTTGACTCTTACGTGTACTTCTTAAGCGGGATAATCTTCTCTCTCATATGTAGTGTCAATTAATTTTTCCTAATATACTCTTCATTGAATATATATTTTATGGTATTAGCTTATTGAACTACTATTTTTTCTCTCGAAAATGTAGAATCCTAAACAAATGTTTTTATTTTAATATTTAATTAGATTTACATCAACTGCTGTATCCCGTGCGTATGCACGGGTACTATACTAGTTATAATAATAATTATTATTATTAAAAGATAGTTATACTCACGCGCAGGGGCAGATCCAGAATGGGGTTGGCTGAGGAAAAAAATGAAAGATACATGCATAATAATTGTCAAATCGTCAACATTTTAAATATTCATCCAAACATCACTTAAGTTGTGCTCTAATTTGGTGTGCTAACCAAGCATTCCAGCTCAACTGGTTGTGAGGTTACCGTGCGTAGTGAGAGGTCTCGAGTTCGAAACGCGCTAGGCACATAAGGGTTTGAAATTGAATGAGTTTCAACCCTGATTACTCAAGGCTTCTCAGCCCTCCTCCCCCAGACCCCCATGGAATAAAAAAGAGAGAGTAATTGTGTGGTTGTGAACTTATTTTCATTTTTTTAGTAGTTTTAAAACCTATGTGATACTAATTTATTTGTTTTTAGTGTGGGCTTCGACCCCCACTTACCTAAGCCCAAACACGTACTTGTTTGCCGGGTAAAAAGAGCATGCGGAAACATATGATTTTAGTTATGTAGGAAAAAAAAAGAGAAATGTTAATCATACAGTGTGGGAAGAAAATTATAGAAAGATGAACGGAGTAGTATAATTATAAAATTCAAAAAATAGAAGAAATGAAAGACTTACTAGATACTTTGATGAGAGAATCATAAAGCCGACGACAATGGTTTTGGAGATTTGATTTCTAATAGGAAACTAGGAAAGTTTAGTTATATAGGGGTTCATTAGAGTTTCTAATAGGAACTCTATATCAAGGTTTATCTCGATGCAAAGTGTAACATTATTGGTTAAAATAAGTCCCACTAAAGTTGACAAAGTTAAGCAGTGTAGTATGGTTTTGATTTGTACAAAAATAACAAGAACCTTATATTTGTTGTTTGGACGAATAATTTCTTTGGAAAGACTATAAGAAAAGTTGATAAAATATAGTGAGACGAATAGAGTACAGTTACAAATAGTTAAACTATTTTGTTAAAATAGGCGATCTCGTGATTACTCAACCAGAGCGACGTTCTCAAACACATCTCACCGATGACTTGAACTTAAGGCCTATAATCTCAAAGGTGGGATGTGTTCCACATGAACAACGCCCACTCCGAAAATAGTTATATCTCGTTGGGACTAACAATGAGTCTTAAATTCATATTGTTGTGATATTCACCCAGAACCTTAACAATCGATCCAAATCCACCAAGGGTCCATACCACTTGAGAGAGTGAGTTGGATCCAGAGGTCGAGCTACTTGTCAATGGCCTGATTCAGACCGTAGACCAGGCAGGATCAAGAGGAGCTCTTTAGACCACCGGAGAAGCCATCATGTTCCATTTAGAATATATTGTACGCTCGACATCATATAAGAGAATGAATGAATATCATCGTCATTATCCACAGTACAAATGTTGTTGATGCTTGGGACCATGTCTGGCAAGGTCCGAGTACATGTCTTGCATGCTAAATTGCATGGTTCCCATCATTGGATCTAATGGCGTAGAAGGGACGTAGCTAGAGCATGCATTGGCCCAGACTGGGTTGATATAAAGAATTTATTAGATAAATTTTTGCAGTAATAATTAAGGAATTTTTACATTTGGGGTGGGTGGGAATCTAGGTTGACCCCTAGCTCCGTTAGTGATCGCATCAGAAGAGCCTGACATTTAGGTAGCCCGTAGCCCTCTTATTTGGTTTGTATCCTAGACTTGGTAGAAAAATCAGTTTATGCATGGATTTGGAAAGATGATGATAGAGCGGAGATATCCCAATGAGGGGCTGACACATTGGCCTTCTCAACTACCACCATCTACTATATGTATTCCCTCATAACTCCATTCAAAGGAGTTGGTTGGTGTTGACAATTACTCAATAAAACATTTACTCCACTTCATTGTAACTTGTATTAATAATGCGTGATTAGAATAAACGTGACATTATTAAAGCTAAATTAGAATGTATTGTACTTGTGAATAATAATGAATAGCATTAACTCGACTGGTAACCCGTAGTATCATATATATAAAAGAATAACCTGATTACAATAGGATGTCTATTAGTACTAGAATTACGAATAAATTCCACTTTTGGTAGTACGAGTTTTAGGCCAATTCCACATTTAGTCCACATCTTTCACTTTGTCCACTTTTGATCCACAACTATTGAGTTTTCGCCCATATATGGTCCTTCCGGCATTGTTTCCAGTGGTTAAAATCGCCGGAAAAGGACCACAAACGGTTAAAAAACATTAGTCAAGTACCAAAAGTAGACAAAGTGAAAGACGTGGACTAAATGTGGAATTGACACAAAACTCGTAGGACCAAAAGTGGAATTAATTCCTAGAATTACTAACCATGAAGATTTTATTATACAATATTACATCCCTCAATTTGTGTAGGAGGAACTATGCCCAAATTGAATTGGTACGTATAACTAAAACCGTTGTGAAGATAAATTCTTAGTAAAAATATTAGCCAACTGAGTGAGAACATATCAGGCAATAAGATCTCCATAAGCAACATGTTCAAGTGATAGTCAATATTGATGTGTTTATTGTGAGCATTCTGTATCCGATTAACTAGTATGTGTAAGAAACAAAAATATTATCACAGATCAACTTTATTAGAGAACGTATAAGAATATCGAGTTCAGACAAGATTGATCTAATGTGCATAGTATCTTGGATAGTATAAGTAATGATCTAACATTTTGCTTCAGTAGATGAACGAGAAACAATTGGTTGTGTTTCTTGGAGCACCGTGATACTAAATTGGGACTAAAAAAGATAGCATAGGTACCACTAGAATGACTCCTATTTGGACAAGTAGCTAAATCAACATCTGAATAAGCCAGAATAATAGAAGGATTCTTAAAAGGTTGCAAGAAAAGACCAAAATATGATGTGCCGAGTGAGGATGTTTTCTTTTGGACTGTTTTCAGTCCCAGACCAGACTTAAACAGACCAAACCAGATCAGACCAGACTTAAACAGACCAGACCAGGCTTAAAAAGACCAGACCAAACCAGACTTTCGTAATTATAAAATACACAGAGACCAGACCAGACCAGACCAGTTCATACCAGACCAGACCAGACCAGACTTAAACAGACCAGACCAGACCAGACCAGACTTAAACAGACCAGACCAGACCAGACCAGCAAATTTCAGTCCAAAAGAAAACATTAAGTACTTGAAAATATGTTTAACAGCGGAAGCATGTGAAGCGTATGGAAGTAGCAAAAACATGCGGCGTGTAATAACTATGCTGAATTCGCATATACGATAACCTCTGTTCATGATTAATTAGTTTGATTCGGAAATCATCAAACGTGAGATCTCTAAGTAGATATTAATTTACCTTGTTTGGGAGAGTCAAATGAATGAAGTGTTAATAATGGAAGTGTTAATAATTTTATCTTGAGACAAAAGAAACGAGTAAGGAGAAGAGATGAAAATGGCAGACCGTCAGACCTACGGCCTACGGGAAAGAGATTTGAAGTGAGATGTCGAAGCATTTTATGTTTTAGGGTAAATGAGAAGGGTAATAATTGTCCCACACTTCAAAACACTCCAAATTGGGGTGTTTAAAAAGTGGACAATTGAGGTGTTGGGAGGTTATTATCAACACTTCCTAACCTTTACTAACACTTCTTAACACCACTTAATTTTTCTCCCAAACAAGTGTTATATTAACACTTACTAACACTTCCATTACTAACACTCCCCAACACTCAATCCAAACAGGCCGTAAAGATTCATATTCAAATCTCATACCAAGAATGATATATTGAAGAAGATCATTATTTAAATTGAGAGCCAATTCTAAGTCTCATACAAATGATTTATGCACGAAAAGTATTCTAAGCTAATACGTACTACCCAATTTTTTAATATTAGTCCTCTTAGGCTTTGGCACGAGTTTTAAGAGGAAAGTAGTAGGGGTAATGTAAAAGGTGTAATGAGTAGTGGGTAAATGAAAAAGTAGGAAAGAGAAAGGGGTAATGGTAATAAAAGTTGGGGTATAAAGGTATATTTAGAGTAAAAACTTTCCTTAAATGGAAAGGAGGACAGATAAAAAAAAAACGTCACAAAAAGGAAAGAAAGATTAATAAAAAGAACAGAGGGAGTAGTATGTATCAATTACATCACTCCGCAAAAGTACTACTGTGGACTGTAGCTGTTTACAGAGTTTCTCTTACTTTCTCACTTTCCTCTCTCTCCCACAAAAAGCAATATCTGAAACGAGTATTGTACTGCTTCAAAAACCCAATCTCATTCTAGATTTACAAAACAAACAATCAATTCAAGTCTGGTTTTGGAACCGTATCAACACCTAAATAGGTGTAGCCTTAAATGGGTAAAGTCATTTAGAGATTTTATACGAAATGGTAATCCTTATCGGAGTTATCGCCACCAAAAGCATTTTAAAACTTTTAAAACCGGTGAATTTATCAATTGACAAAGAGATAGCTTCAAATCTCCAAAACATGAGGATTTGTCATTATTTTCAACTCAAACCTCACAATTTAATTGAAATATCACTCACATATTATTGTATTTATTTTTATTAGATAAATTTATCATGTATTACAAATTATTCACTTCTTAGTTTTTATTTTACTACGGTATAAATGACATGTGTCAAGGCATTGGTTATTCTCATCTTCATGACATTGTGCATAGAAAAGGTTATTTACAACATTTTTAATGAAACAATAGTGTGTTCAAATCGCAGCGAAATTATTGAAAGACAACCCCATGAGTGATGATGAATATTAATACTACCTCTGTCTCGTTGGAAGGTTCTCATAACAAAACGGTACAGTTATTTAGACAACAATTAAATAAAGTACTTCGAGTATATTTTGAGAAATAATTTTAATAGGTATATATTATAATGTAGTTAGTATTGATAACTGTGATCTTATAAATGTATTATTTTTAATATTAAAATAAATGTATTATATTTAATGATCTTATAAATTTTTAATATTTAATAATTTTAAGATTATTAATTGTTTCCTAAAATGGAAATGAGAACCTTTATATGAGACATCCAAAAAAGGAAAGTGAGAACCTTCTAATGGGACGGAGGAAGTATTAAATATAAGTTTAAGAATGTGTTTAGATATAAATATACAATGATAAGATGCAAATTTTAAAATATTATATCATAATATAGAGAGTACAAATAATGAAGATGAGAGAATTGAAGATTTGTAAAACATTGGGGAAAAAGAGATATTTATAGAAAAAATAATCTTCGCATCCACCAGGCCCTCCAACAGTCTCAAGAGCTGTTTGATGAGGCTGCAATGTACCCCCAACAGATCTTTCTTTCAGCCAATAGGAAAATAGGGGGTGGGTTACTAGAACTCTAGAACCAATCTATTCTCAACTCACAAGAATAAGCATGTCCCGATTCAGACTAAGGATATGTTTGGCAGAACGAGCTGAAGCTGGAGACTTTTGTCTGAATCGGGGGCTATTGTCTGAATCAGAGATTATTGTGTGGAACTGAACTTTAAAGTGTTGAATCTAAACTCTTAGCTGAATGAAGTACACATGTTTGGCAAAAAGAGCTGAAAATTGTCCAACTAATATGAAATTACATTAAAGCGCATATGTTAATTAACACAATAAATATTTATTATAATGCTTTTATAATTTAATAAATATTGAGATTGTTAATACATATTTATATGTGTGTATATTCATATACTCCGTAAAATATAGCGCATTAAATACAAAAAAAATATATTAAAAACACTTCAATATATGAAATAATAAAAAATACTACCTCCGTTCTTAAATAAATGCAACACTTTGAATTTTACACTATTCACATGTTCTACTTTGACTACATTTTATTTATTAATGTATTAATATTTTTTATGAACAAAATATTTTTAAATTCGCTTCATTGTAAATTTTCAAAATCTATTTTTTTTAACATTTTTACTAATACAAATATATATAGATTAATGGTCAAAGTTGTGTCTCGACAAGTGTGAAATGTTGACCGTTGCATTTATTTAAGAACATTGGAAGTACTACGTATTAAAATTTGGTCATAGCATTCTCCGCTAATTCAAGCCATCCATGATGACTCCATGAGGAGATGGTTCTCTTGAGTGCAGTTCATCAAACGTGAGAGTTTGAAAAGGCGCAAACAGATAAGAAATCTATTACTCCCCTGAAGAAAGATTAAAATTTGGTGATTCTTTGAAATATAACTTGGAATCCGCAAAAAAAATATAACTTGGAGAAAAGAAAGAGAGAGCCGATGGAGTATCGTAGAGAAAGATAACTTGTAGATTGAGGAGGAAATGGGATCTGTATCAGTAGGGAATGAGGGGAATAAGTAAAACCTGAAGGGCTCTACAATGAAACTTAGGTGATCAATCGAGGAAGAAAAGGTGTCGAGAGCTGTGGCGTGAGATTGAACAGGGATATATTGGGATTTGAAAGTCTGAAACGATACGGCTGAGTGTAAACGTTACCTTCCTCAACGTTGGAGTTCATGACCCTATTATTTGAGATCAAGCCCAGTTCAGCCCTCCTAACAAACAAGTCTATTTTGATCAAAATTGACTGAATTTTAAAGATTTCAGCCCTTTTTTAGCTGAACTGACGCGCCAAACATAGCCTAAACCTACGACCAGACCTTGTCCATTCCTAACTACAACAACAACAGCTCCCTCTCAAGAGCACATGTTGGTCAAGAAGACATGAAGACGTTGCAAAGGACGAGGCTATAAATAGGGCTCAACACGGATCTGTGGTTTCTCGTTCTGTACCGAGAATTGTCCAGAGGTGTACCGGATTCAAACGAACCGGAAAAATATAATACCGTACCGTATCAGAATTTTTTAATAATATGGTACAATATCAGTTCTTAAATAAGAACCATCACAAAATCATACCAAAACCGTATTGAACTAAACTGTCCCGTCCTAGAAAATTGGTTATACAAAAAATATATATACTCCATATCTATTAACTCATACATTGTGGTTACTCAAGGTTTTGGTATAGATCGTATAATGCATACTCTTTGGACCCTCAATACCAGGGGTGGATTCAGGCCGGTTCTGAAACGTTGGGCCCGGGCCCGGGACCGGCCTGGGTAGCTACCGGGTCCGGTCCGGGCCGGGCCTCTTTATTTTTATTTTTTTTCTTTTTCTAATTAACCCCCGACCCCCCATCATCCCCCCCCCCCCCAAACACCCAGTCCAACCCGTTGGAATAAAAAAAATGAAAAAAAAATACTCCCTCTGTCCCAATATAAAAGGCACACTTTCCTTTTCAGTCCGTCCCAATATAAAAGGCACATTTCCCTTTTTGGCAAACAAAACAGTGTCAAACAGTGCCAAACAGTGCCAAACAGTGCCAAACAGTGTCTAAACAGTGCCAAACAGTGTTCACCCTTAAAAAGTCCCCAAACGCAAATGTGCCTTTTATATTGGGACTGAGGGAGTAATTGATTTTGGCCCGAACCGGGCCTGGGCCCGGCCTCTCATTTTGGCAGCACCGTGCCCGGAACCGTCTCCCCCTCGGGCCGGGTCAAAGCCCGGTACCCGAACCGGTGAACCGGGCCGTTCCCGGGCCCGCACAGTAGCAGGCCGGTCCCAGGCCCTCATAGTAGCGGGCCGGGCGGGTTCACAGGCCGGGTGGCCCGACCCGAGTCCACCACTACTCAATACAATTAGTTAGCATACTAAATTTTATAAATAGAGGGTTGTTCCTGTACATATGGATGTACATGAAGCTCCGTATAGACAAAGCCATCAGAGGTCCTTCCTGATGGAATTTTTTGATGATTTTTTTTGAAAATGTTCTTCATGAAGTCTAGTTTATTCATACCAAATTTCAGCTCAAAATTCGATCGGAAAGGCAGTCAAATAAATTCTTGAAATATACTGCACATTATATGTGCGCAGAATGCGCCATATGTTTCAAGAATTTATTTGACTGCTTTCCCGATCGAATTTTGAGCTGAAATTTGATATGGATAAACTAGACTTGATTAAAAACGTGTTTAAAAAAATTCATCAAAAAATTCCACCAAGAAGAGCCTCTGATGGCTTTGTTCGTACGGAGCTTCCTGTACATCCATATGACCATATATACAAGATCTTTCCTGTTTATAAATAATACTACTAGTAAGAACAATGATACAAAAGATGTAAACTTAATTTAGTTACTTTGTCAACATCCTCGTTTGCTCTGCATCCTCCGAAAGATTAGAGCTATAAGCTATAACTTTATTATAGTTGGACTATTAGTTTTTTAGTTAGATATGATTGCACAATGTTAGTTTAATATGGACTTTTCAATCCTTAAAAGTTCGAACTCTACTCTTAATCTTTTGTATGTTCCTCACAAATGCTAAAACCTAAAAAAAATTATTTCATGAAAATTAATTACTCCGTATTTAAGAATCAAACTGTACTGAAGTACCATACCACAGCACCAAACCGTACTGAAAATTGGTATGAAACGGGACAAATTCCACATACATTTGGGCAGTTTAGGTTCTTTGATTTTTAAAAGAATCATACTTTGGGCCGGATAATGGCGGAGATGAGAAATAGGGTTAGGCATTTTAAATCTTTCAAATATTTTAATTACTTCTTTGCCCATCATAGAAATTGCTCTTGTTTTTGTCAATTCAAAAACTGATGGTATGCTTTTATCGTTTTTTCATCAATCCTTTTTGCACTTGGAATGAGAAAACAAATTTTACTCTGTAATATAAATTCAAGTGTCCATTAGCACATCGAATGCTGTGCATTATTTGAAGGAGAAGAAGCAACTAAATCACAGAAAATCTCGGGCTTGAAGGCCTGAACAAGTGAATTCATACAATATTTTACATATATATGTTACAGATTTATATCACAATTTTGAAGATTGGACCTTGAGACATCCTCCAAAGGCCGATTTATATACCATACACATATATGTATAAATATTGGCATCTCTCCCACAAGTGTAGGTTGCTATGTACTTCCCGCCACCAAACTATGATTCATTTTTGAAATTTAAAGGAAAATTAGGGATAAGAAAGCAAAATCAGGCCATTGATTCAATGTCACTGTTGTCGCTCGCATCACTGCACCAAAAATATAACAATTAACCAGGAAGAGCATTTATAAAAGTAGGATTAATATTACATTATTGAATAACATTTTTACACGAAAAAACCAGCATCTAAGAGGCCCAGTCCCACAAGGAGTCTGGTTTGGTCAAAGTATAACTTTTTATTTTTGGTAAGGTATATCTCTTTAAAGTAATGGAATCCCAATTTATTTCTAAAAAATTTATGTTTCGGGTATGCCTATATCATATTGGACTGGTTTGTATCTCTTTCTTGTTGGTAAATTACATCCAAAGTTAGCCCTGTTATATAAAATACGATACTTTTTGGACAACAAAAAAACTTTTGAAGCAGAAATTTTTTTGGACGGATGGCACACAATTCTACCTAGTCCTATACAATATTTCGGATAAAAATCATTGATAAAATGGATACTATTATTTAACCTGTGCTCTGAAAGCTTGGAAATCCGCCTAGCATCTAAACCAGTTATAAACTTTTGTGCAGCTTGAACATTGTCTCCGCCTGGAAAAGAACATTTCACAGACAATTATTACAACAGTTTGAGAAAATGTGAAAACGGTGTCTTTTCCAATTAGCATGGAAGTAAAAATATGAACGGTAAGCATATCTAAAAATGCATTTCTATATCTAGATACTTCTATATTTGTGATATTAAAAACAGGTATGGTAAATACATTACAGTCGACCTTTATACATTTTTAATGAAATCATATTTCTCAAGATGTAGACTGTAAACCAGCCAAAACTTTCCCCTCCAAAACCCTAGATCCGAACAAACATTTGAAAGAATTCCTTACCTTTATTCAATTGAAAGGCATGCAAGGCACATCTCTCAGCAGCAATTCTCACTGGAGAACTTCCATCTTTCAAGCAATCAGCTAGTGCAGGACCATACTTTAATACATGGACCATTAAGGCACTAGGATTACACTGCAATGTACAAGCCATGACTTATTCCCACACAAATAATACAATACATAGAGTTAAAGAAATTGATACATAAAACACAACACAGTTTCAAGGATAAGAACAATAAGAAGTTTATATGTGGTACACGCACTTTTGCAACTATCTTCAGAGCAGACAATGCTCGTCTTCTGACTTCACTTGAATCATCTTGCATGGCCAATACTATAGATCCGAGAATCTCCAGATGTGAAGAAGCATTAGAAGAATCACTCACAACTTGATGATATAAAAGTCTTCCAAATGCCCTTGCACATGTTTCACGGATTGGAAACTGTGAAATCAAAGAATTAGAAGTCTTAATTTAAAATAAAAAAAAGAATGCACATAGCACTTACATTTTATCATATAGGAAAATTATCAAAAGATGTAAAGGAAACCCAAATACCTTTTCATCTTTTAAGTTACTTTTGAGACTATCTATTACAGCTCCATATGATGAAGAGGAAAAAATGATGGAAGGGTTGTGCTTTAGGATTGAAGAGATCGTAAGTACTGCTCCGTGCCTTGTGCACCAGTTAGGAGACAATGCAGAGTTTGTAGTCCCATTAAGAACCTCAACAACTTCTACATCTTCTAAGTACTACAGCAACATCAAATGTGAAATGAAGACATGTAAGCATACTTGGTAACTACTAATGAACTTTGTAATATATAGAAGCGAAAGAGAAGGATAACTCAGTATATAGCCGAGAGAAAAAAATAATCTTTTATTGGGTAAATTCAGCACTTCATACAAATATTCTAAAATGGCTGAAGAGCTCAAAATATTATATAATGTCCTCCCAAGCATACAAAAAAGCATGCAGTCCATATTCAAAGAAATATTGGACGGGAGCAGGTTTTAAGATATAGTAAACGAGTAAATATAATTCCCCAACAACACCTTAGATTACTACACATCACAAACATGTCTAGAATAAAACACACCTTGTTGGCTAGTTAGTACGCACACTTGCACTAAAATAACAAGTGAAAACAAATAATCACACAGAAACAAAAGAGAAAAAAAAATCAGGAATTTAATTTTAAAAACCACAATTGCTTTTATGGGAAAAAGATCAAATAAGCCCTTCTACTATTTCCAATCGATCACTTAAGCCCCTATACTAAAAAGAGTATCATATAAGTACGGTTACTTTAAAATATTGATCAATCCGGCCTTTCAATCAGTTTTTGACCTGTAATAGCAGGTTTTTATATTAAAAACTCTACAAATGGTAAAATTCGAAGAAATATGGATAAAAATTGTGACATATTTCAGAATGTCAAAGTCAATATTTTTGCGTTTTTGGATTATTTGTATATTTTACACCTTTTTTTACACCGGGTGGATGGGGTGGCTGGGGGTCGGGGTAAACTGGGATCAAACTCACTCCATTGAGTATTGAACCCAAGACCCCCCATAAGGGAGAGTGAGTGACATTTATATTATATATTCTTTACATTTTCACTTTATTTTTATCATTTTTCTAATTTTTTGTTTTTTTAATTTAACATTTTTATACTAATTATCTATTTTTGCATTTACACTATTTTTATATTATTATACATTATTTTTCGGATTTAAATTAATCTTTATAAGATTTATCAGTCCAATTGTCCTTATATATTTTTAGAAAAATAACTTGCTATAACAAGTCAAAATGGCTTGATTGATTGTAATTTTAAAGTAAGCATAGTTACATATACTTTTTTTAGTAGGCCTTAAGTGATGTATTGGAAATAATAGAATGGTCTATTTGACCTTGTTCCCTTTCTTATTTCAATAGCAATACAGGTAAATGTCTTAAACTGAAAATCAGATTCACTAAAAAAAATCATTTAAAGATGATTTGTGCACACTATACCATTTACAAGTTAAAACTGCTTCATCTTCAAATTACTGGAGCAACATCAAATGCAAATTTAAGAAAGCTTCTCTCGGGAAACAAGCATGTGGTACAATATTCTAAAACGGCTGAAGTGCTCAATGTATTATACGATATCCTCCCAACCATATAAAAAAAAATAGTCCATTCAAAGAAATATTGGAATGGGACTAGGCATGGACCGGGACCAGGTCGGGCCGGGCTCCAGGACGGGGCGGGGATGGGATTTTGGGATGAAGGCCCGGTACCGGTTGGTACCGGGCCCGGGTGACTCAGGTCTAAGTTTTTTTTTAATTTGGTTTTTCGAATTTATTCGTACCCCCCATTAAAAAAAGGGCCCGGGCCTGCACAGTAACAGGCCAGGTCCCGGGTCAGGCCAACCGGTCCCAGTCCATCCCTAAATGGGACTGCCCGACTGGTAATAAAGATATAGTGCACGAGTAAATACAATTAGCCCACTTAGGTTATACAACCACACACGTTTCCATTTGTTAGTCTCGAGACTAAATCTTGCCTTGATGCCTAGTTAGTATGTACATACTCCTACAGTAAAATAACACGTGAAACAAATAATTCACACAGAACATCAGAGAAAAATATGCAGGAATTCAAGTTCAATCGCCAGTTTTTTTTTTTAAATTGCTATAGAAGTAAATTTATTAAACTGAAAATTAAATTCACTAACCAATACAACAACAACATTACCCCAGTGCCGCAAAGGCTCCCACCTACGGTGGGGTAAGGGGGGGTCACATGTACGCAGCCTTTCCGGAAAATTCACTAATCAATATATCAATATATAGTCTAAAACGAATAGGTGGTTTAATAACTGATAAGTCTAACCTGGGACACAATTCCCAATATGCTGGCAGCACACATTCGAATCTGATCATCATTATCATGTATCATATCGGTTAAGAGCGTATAGACACGAGTTCTAGAGGTACTGTTCAAACTTTTGCCAGCGTGTTTGATCACTCCTTTTAAAGCAGCCAAGATAGTCTCACGGATTGCAACATCCGATATCTGTTGCCATATCACCTTGGTTTTAGATTTCGCAAGTCAAAAACAAAAAACGAAAGACAAAAACAGAAAGCAAATATGAAAGTGAATTGGATCACCTGTAAAACAGACAATAAATCTGTAATAAGAGGATCAATCCTAGTAGTGAGTGCACTTAGCTTTCCAAGTGCAAGAGCAGCAGTTGATCGAACAGTCCTGCAAATAACTTGTGTAAGCATGAACTTTGAACATACAAATATTGTTGGGTGTGAATAAATGGGTTAAAAAGAAACAGAGAAACCATCAGTTTTAAAAGCTAACCTTGTATTTTCCTGCAAACACTTAACAAATGTTGTTTGAAGCTGGGGAAGAAAGGGTTTTAATGCCAACCCTCCCTTTCGTATTATGATTGTTAAAGTAGAGAGAATTGCACTTTTCACTTGCCACGGGAATCTGTCCCCTATTATACGAATTAATGGCCTGCACCCAAAACAAACCTTAAAGTTCAAATATGAACCGATATAGGACATCATAATGGCTGATATACTAATAAAGAGAAAACGTATTTCCATTCCACACATGAATAGGGTCCTTCATGCATTTAATTGAATGCAGTGCCAGTAAAGGGTGGGCAAGGCAATTGACTAGGGCCCCACTTTGAGAGGGGCCTCTTTTGTGTGTGTGTGTGTGTGTGTGAAAAATAGAAACACAAGTTTTTATGTGTGAAAAACTAATGTAATGATTTGTTATTAAAAATCATTCAGACCTAAATATAAAATTAGACATATTATGATTTTATTTAATATTATAAAATAATTTGATTTCATATGCTTCCTATGCCCCGTAAAACTTGACTAAGTTTGACTTGCACGGGGAATAAAAAGTAAAATACTGTGCGGTCAAGATTTGACCCGAGGAGAGAAAAATATCTTGAATCACATATTTATTGCTTCAAATGGAAATGGCAAAGTTTCTTTGGACGGCTAGATGAGGAAAGTTGGCAAAGTTTTGTTTAATTACAATTTCATTAATATGGAATTGCATTGATAGCTTTAACTACATTTTCTTTAACTTTAATTTATAATGAATGGTAGGGACTATGGCCTATGGGTGATACTCTGTTGTGGCCTGATTTAAAATATTGTCAAAAAATTATAACCCTACTTCTTTAAAGTATGAAATCTAATAATATATATTAAGAACGACAAAAAAAACAAGAATTAATTTAGTGAATTAAGTTTAAAGAATATCACTTCAATTTTATTAAATGGAGGCAGATTCCTTTTATGAAGTTTTCGCAATTTGACAATTAATTTCCCTATTCTCCGCACTCTTTTAGGTTTTTTCTGTATGTGGTTATATTCCAGAATTTTACAATTAAACTTACTAATGAGCTTAAATAAACCCCAAAAAAATAACGTAGTCACAACATATGTAAAGAAGATTACTGGGTCCAATTTTTCTCTATTTTTATGGGTATAGGCCTGTTTCCTCTGTTGCCAACCCCTTTAGGACCGGCCCTGGTCTACAACAACAACATCCAAGCCTTGGTACCAAAAGCGTTTGGGGTCGACTAACATGAATCAACACATGAAATCGGATCTAAAAAGATAAAATAAAGATAAGATAAAGATAAATATAAAATAAAGATAAAAAAATAATAAGATAAAAAGGATAAAAGGACATAGAACATAAAAAAGATGAAGCAGACAAAAAGATAGAAGGATAAAAAGATGAAAATCGCTCAAGGCCAGGGCCAACCATGGTCTAAGGTCTCAAAATTGCTAAACACGGCCCTGATCTAATAGTCATATATGCCTAACCATAGCAGCACGGCTAGGGTAACAACTCATACCCTGTAATTGGGATGACAAACTCCTTTAATGCTTCCTCACTTGTCACTTCAATTAACTCGCCAAGCCCTAAAGCTGCTTGCTCTCTTAGATCAGCTGATCCACTCATAAGACCCTACATATAATAATAAAAATATCACAAAAACATGCAATCCATTATAGCAGTAATACAATAACTTGGGGCATCTACCATCAAAGACAAGTAAAGTTATATAAGAGTCCTGGCAAGGCCTGAAGAGATCTTTCCAACTCTTGCAAGCCTTTTAAAAACACAAACTTGGAACATCTTACATCAAAGATGATTAAAGAAGAAATATAATTCTCAAAACGTCTATATTTTAAGGCTAATTATTCTTCAATCAAAAGAGTGACCGGAAATACAAATACTTAACAAACTCAGAAACAACATAGTATTACAGTAAATTAGAAGGAATACCTGAAGGAAGATAGGAAGCACAGGTTGAAGAGCTTTTCGGAGGCAAAAACCGGGTATTAGCACTGGTCCTTTCTGCATGTTTTTATATTTCACTTAGACTTGCAAACCGTGAATTAAAAAGAAGCATAAAAGTCACAAAACCCTGTGTAGTTTCTCACACCAACTAAAGTACGATCCAGGATGGGGAGTATCAACACACATGTATGTATCATCATTATCATTATCAGCACGGCAGCACCTTAATCTCAACTAGTGTTGAAGGTATTATGTTTATAATGCCTAATTAATTATATAAATTCCTAAACTTAATTAACACTTTCAAAAAACAGTGGCAATTTTTTACACTGAATACCCCTACCGTTCAACCTTCATAAGAAGGAATACTGAGATGAAAATCTGATATCCTTGGATTACACTATCAGACTCTGATGAGTTGACATCTATGAAGCATGGTAACACTCCGCGCCTCACATTTCCGCGTTTCGGAAACTCAAAAGCATGTCGGAAACTTAAAATTCCTGTTCTGGGGTCGTTTCCGAAATTAAGAAGAATTGAGAAAACCTGTTTCCTAAACTAATTAGCATTTTAGAAACCTTGGGTTTTCAACCTCTTTCCCTAGGAAATTCTCTAATGGAAAATATTACAGAGTATCTTTCTAAAACAAGCTTTTGTGGGTTTTCTTCCTAACAACATTGTGACATTTCTATAATGCAATGCATTGCTAGAAATGTATTGCAATTTATGTTTAGTTATGTACTAATATGTAATGATTTCGAAATTTCAACATGTAAACGTTTATATCATTGGTTTCATTGGGTTATTAAAGTCATACGAAAAAAATTATGTGCATATATATATATATATATATATAGTTACAAATATACCTTTATAAGTTTTAATATTTATGTGTTCCCCCCACATTTCGTATCCTAATTTTTTTTTAAATTACGTTTCTCTCATCTCATGTTTCTCGAATTCTCGTTCCACGCTTCTTATTTCACGTTATACATATGCTTCAACAACAACATCCAAGCCTTAGTCACAAAAGATTTTTGGGTCAGGTAACCTGAATCAATATATGACATCAGAGCCAAAAGGAAAAGAAAGATAAGAGAGATAAAAAGATAAGGTATGATAAAAATGATAAGACAAGGAGGATAAAAAAAATATAAAAATAAATAGGATAAAAGGAATAAGGTCATAAGAAAGGTAAGGAAGATAAAAAGATAAAAGACAAAAGGAGAGAAAAGAGATCAATCTTCATTTTGCTCTCTCCAACGTCATACTCTCATCCAACCCAAGAAAAAGGACATCACTCTTGATTCCTCTAATCCACGTCTGTTTGGGTATAAGAAGGGGGCTATGAATAGAATAAAATGCGCTTCAACGTGAAAGGAGAATATTACGAGACAGTGATAGGTCACCGATTCAAAGCTAAAATAGTAGTTGTTTTACAAATTACACTAAAAAGACAATGATTAATATACCCTTTCAATTTACCCTGTTGTACTCAATAAGGTATCGTATCTCATATTTTGAGGCTTTGAAAAACTATTTTGAAGCACAGATAAATGTAATTTAAAAAATCGCACATTAGTACATTAGCATGCCACACTTTTTATGCCCATGAACGAAAGCTTTCTTAATGTGTGAAACACCTACAACCATGGGCAGAGCTAGAGGGGGGCATCCTAGGCCCAGGGCCAACCCACATTTAAAAAATGCCTTATATATTAGTTTAAAATATTTTGTGTTAGAAAAAATTCAAAAAGAATCATTATACTGGCCCAACCCAATTTGGGCCCTGCCTACGCCACTGCCTACAAGTCTACAACCAACCATACTTTCACAATGTAGGGGTATATGGTTGACGCGTTCCTTAGCAATCGAATATGCCAAGTGTACCAGTGGGCGTAGCTCAACTGGTAGCGAGGGAGTGCCACAAGGGTTAGGTCCCGCGTTTGAATCCCGCCAACTGCGATGAGAGGTTATTATGCTAAAAATGCATAGGGCCTCTGCAAGTACCGGGGACAGAGCCCCACTCTCTATCTGTCAGATTGTGATTATAGTCCAATTTACATCCTCCCATCGTGCCGTCCGGTCGGTGTGGGGGGGGGGGGCTAAGGGATGGGGTGTCATCCTTTTTTTTCGAATATGCCAAGCGTGGAATAGTATTTCCCTCACGTTCCTAAAGCAAATGCATGAACATGTCACTCAATTAAGAAAAAATTAATAACATGGAACAATAAATAATTATATTAATATCATATGTAAAGGTTTATTTTAATATTTCATTGGAGGGTTTTTTTCATGGATATATCTTTGGATAGTATACAAAGATAAGTGGAGTTTTTTATCTATTCAGATAAATCCCCAACAATTTTAAACTCTGATCAACAAGGGCCAAAAATGTGGACATTCACGAACTTTATATTTTAATGAATGTTCTGAGTATCCTGAAAAAGGTCTTTCAACCACATTTCCAGGTTGGTACTGTCAATTTACTAATATATGCACATGTGCATATGGATATTCATATTTCACACATTTATATCAATAATAATGCATAAAGCCTTACCTTTTTCTTCCTGCGTTCTTTATCTCTAGATGTTGATACAGCATCACGAACCAACTTTATGTATGAAGGTAAAACTTCTTTAGGAACTGAGCTTATCACAGATGACAAAGCTTCCCATGCAGCCTATAGAAATGCAGGGTAAGACAAACATGCACACTGATGTAAAAGTCACTCATACAATCAATAAAATATATTACCGTCACAGTAGCTGAATCTGAATCACTTAGTAAAACAATTAGAGTGGATATCACATTTGGGGCTTCATCAACAAGATAAAGATCACTGGTTTTGAATAAAAACCCAATCAAGTATGCAGAACTTTTTCTGGTAGTTTCCTGGGGGGAAATGCAAAAAGAGTTAGCTAAAGAAATAAAAAAGAAAGCAGTATATTTATCATTAAATAAATCAATCACACATGCCTGATTATCCCCAACTCCTTTGAGAAGCTCTGACAGAACAGAATCAATACCTTCCTCATCAATTACTGAAACAACAGTTTCTGCTGCTTTCGTTGCCAAACTTTGAATCTCCTATAATTCCAAGGGGAAAGCATTGCAAGAGAGAGAAACAGGGAGGGAGAGAGAATGAGAGTGATGATTCAGATTCAAATTATGTAAAAGATGGAACCCCCAACCACAGGGTAAAAAACATTATGAAACAAAAGTATGTTCCTACCAAATCAGCATATCCCATTGCAGTGAGTAAAGCAGGAAGAATGGTACCAAGATGAGCATCAAGACCAGGTCCCGCAACTTCTGCTAGAGCTCCCAAAGCATGTGCATTGAAGGCACTAAATTTGAATCCATAGATTGAAATAAACAACAAAATAACAGAAATAGAAATATGCAGAAAGCACAATAAACAGACAGGATGCGTACGAGAGTGGAAGGTGTACAAGCTTGGGAAGAATGTGAGGCAGCACAGCACTGGTCCTGACACTAAAGGAAGCATCTAACGTATTTAATAAACCAGGCAAGAGACATAAAAAAGGCAATAAGCCAATAATACACATTTGAATATGGTAATAAACCTGAGTATTTGTTTTAAGCCATCAAGAGCAGTATTGGAGGTTTGATCATCCTCCAGAGCATGCAAAAGTGTGGGAACGATCTCGTCTATTGCTTGCAGTCCAGCACTCTAAACAAGCAGACATTGTCATCAAACATTAATCAAACAAAATAAAAGGAAGTTCACTCACTATAGGCGGGCATTATTACACCCACCCACCAATGACGTAGTGCCACCAATCCACCATAATCGCGATTAAGTAATTGTTTACACTAGTCATGATTGTAGTGATTTTATATTCCTGATGTCACCTTAATCGTGTTTAAGTGGTGTAATTTGGACCACATCATGTGGGTGAACGTTTTTTAACAAGAATGGTGACTAACAAAAGGTACCTTGTAAAGAGTGCTGAATGCCAACCCTGCTGATTCCCGAACCTCAGGCATGCTATTAGAATAAAAAAGAAGAAATGCGTCAAGCAG
The DNA here is from genome assembly GCA_945859915.1 of Cuscuta epithymum. NCBI lineage: Eukaryota > Viridiplantae > Streptophyta > Magnoliopsida > Solanales > Convolvulaceae > Cuscuta > Cuscuta epithymum. The sequence goes on from CAMAPF010000137.1 coordinate 2,022,345, forward strand.
AGAAACTAAAACAGATGTGCTTCCTTCAAAAAGAAAAGAATATCAGACCTATCACAAAGTGCTGCACGAATTGTAGGGATAAGCTTGTCCATAAAATGCAGTAACTGGTTTTTCCCAGCACTTGCCATCACCTCACTTAAACCAATGCAAACACCCTGAAAAAATAGTTTAGTTTCATTAAAGGCGCCAGTGAGACCTAAAAACAAAATTATTCAACCAAATCTGAAAAAAAAAATCACTTTTGTGGACAATCAATTGGAGGACAACTGATTGGCCACAGATGTGATTTGCATACGTGTATATGATTTTCACCTTCATTCCAATACAATTTGACAAATTTTCATGAACATTTTAGCAGTCAGAAAGACATATATAATGTGTGCTCAGAGATAGAAATCATCACATTAAAATTTTAAAGTTCTTTTCCAAGTGTCTGTCATCACATTGCAGCCTCAGTTCAGCCATCAAAACCATATTGTCATTACCCAGCTTTACATGTCCAAGAATCAACGAAACTAGGGAGAATATGTTATTGATCCAACATATTCCAAATGAAACTAAAATAAGAGTGGTTTGCTATATATTGAGTTTAAGACATTTAAAGCAATTTAATGAGATGATGAATTTAGTGTTTCCTACTTGCTGTGGATATACTGAAATTTAAGTACCAATTATCAAACATTTGAGCATTTTCTTGATGATGTGCCATCTAGGATTTTTATCCATACGCACTACCGAGTTAAAATTTTGATTTTGTTCAAACAGTTCAACACATCAATAAATATACTTGCATCTTTAAGTAAACTTATTATAAGTGACTGTCATCCAAGGCCTTGTGGGCACTGACTAACCCTTGAATGACCTAGGTGCATGTCAGGGTCCAGGTAAACACAACTTGTAGGGCTATAGGGCATTATATATTTTAATGTATTATTCTTATTACTTTGACCATTCTTTACTAGTTGCCACCGTTTGACTTTTATACAATTCACATACGCTGCATCTGCTTGTGTGTGCATACATGCATAATAGAATCAAATGTTAATCTGTTTGTTCAAAACATTTTGCAACGATACAAAAATAACTCGTAATGAATACTAATTATAGGTTCAAAAATAAGCATTCAAAAAACTGTAAATAAGCTGAGCAAAACAATGACTAAAGAGTTCAAGACCAATGACAATAGCCTTAAGGTTAATAAACTCTCACTTGTCTTTTGCCAGGGTTAGAGTTATTTAGACCCTGTGACAATATTGGAATGATCAATGGAAGCACTCTTTCTCCGAGTTTCCTAACAAGCTCACCCAGAGCTCGTCCAGCAACCTTGCATGTAACAAAATTCACTTTAAAATTTTCTATACTTTTCCGACATGCTTATAAGACAACATCTGGAAACTCCTTTGGCAAAATATAAAAAACCTGTCGCCGCTCAGAGGATGAGGAAGCAAGCGAGCTAATTAAAGTGTTCATCAACACCGGTAGAATTTCCTTCAAAGTCTTCGGAGTATTTGCAACAATGGTTTTCCAGACATGTAATGCAGACTGAAGCAAAAGAGAGCAAATTTAGTTCATTATGTACTGCCAGCATATGATGCAAAGGTATAGTTAAATTGAAGCAAGCATAGCAAATGACTTCAGCAGTACCTGGCGTACAGTAAGGCTGACATCAGTCCGAACCATATACAGTGCAGCAAGAACTTCATTGCGCTTCTCCCTTCCAAGTACCTCAATGATTGCTCGACCATGAGCTTCAGTACTTGAACCTTCGTCATCACTGCCACCCTCAAGATGAGCTTTTCCAGACGTTCCAGCAACCTGTAAGGTAGTTGAACAATTGAGGTTGGAAGACACAAATTAGGAATATAAACTTCCCAAATTATAAGATCATACCTTAAACAAAAGATCACCCAACAACTCCACAGAGCTCTGCCTAATACGCCAATTGTCATTAAAAATACCTTCCTCCACAGCAGGAAGGAGCAGAGGCAAAGACCTACAAATTTTTTGGGGTGAGGAAAAACATAACTAATAACACATAAAAACAAAATAATAAAAAACACTGCCATGGTGAGATTTATCTGTGGTTCAGAAACCATAACGACAATCGACAAAAGCATCAAAGTCTTTATCCAAGTAGACCACATTAACATGTCATGAATTTAAAAAATACATTCACGGGAAGAAAAACAATGAAAAGAGCAATAAACCACAATAAGGGATTTTTAAAACGAACGTTGTTGCATAATGCTCCACTAAAACATGGCCAGCACCAAGTGCAGCATCACGTACAGATTCATTCTCATCGGCAAGTCCTGGAAAATCAGTAAGAGTTAATAAATAAGATTTTCCAGCTCAAGGTGCAGATGTTTTAGTTGTATGAGCATAAATAAATTATTCACAACATTCTCTCCCACTTTAGTGCGAGATAGATATAGAGAGAGATGAGGGTTACCATCTATAATTGCAGGAAGAACCGGCTGCAAATAGTTCTGGAATTGGATACCTAAAGATCTAGGAAGATACTAAAAAAAGAAAGGGCATTAAATTAGAAGTAATCGATATTGATTTATAGAAAAATAAAACCACCACAAGAGAGAACAAGTTAAATAATCAGCTCCTACCTTAAAGAGTGACAAATAGCCATCACGGACCGATGCTTTTTGATGAGAACAGTTTCGTATGATATCCGGAAGTATGGTTTCAAAGTACTCCAAACCCAATGCAGACAATACCTGTAAAAGGAAACAAAGTGGGTAGCACAGTTATTTGTAAAGATTATGGTTTGCTTTGAATCCCCGGTGATACTAGATGATACACAAAATCAAAGCGCTAGAGTTTGTGGGGAAAGTTCAGCCTTTCCTGCTTTGTGAAGTTTAAAAAAAGCCACTTAGCCATAAAGGAAGGGCCACAACAGAGTTGCAGTAAGTTCATAACTTCACAGTAAAGTGGTTTAAAAGCAGAACTAAATCAAACTACAGCAAAGATAAATGTTAAACCCGTACCCCAAAAACACAAATCTATATGAAGCACTAAACAATAGCTGATAATGCACTACACCGGTAGACCCAGATATGAAATAAATTTGAAACCCAGAATTTCATGCAGTTCTTAGTAACGAGATTAAACACTCAAAAAAAGTTGGGACATGTGGCTAAATATAGTCAATAAGTTAAACCTCTAATTTATTTTGAATACTAAGAAATACTATTTGTTTCTTTCAACTTTCTATACATCGAAACAAAATATATATGCACATATCTACTTCCAAGATGGAGCATAATTGATGATACTATTTCAGTTTATGTGAACAGAAGTAACATGACAGGATTGCACCCTTGCCAGACCCTACAAGGTTTATTGGGTTTGGTTTAGCATTGCAAATGTCCTTTCTGTTACAGATGCACAACAACATTCAAAAAGACAAGTCTCCAAAGTGGTATATACATACATGCATACACAAGGATGCATTCAGCATGCATGCATGCATCCAGTGTGTGTATATATGTATGTATGCATGCATATAATTACCTATGCTCTCTAGTTGAAAAATACTAACAACAAGAAGATAAACTCACATTGAAATGCTGAATCATGTAAACTATTGGCATTGATGGAAATTAATTGAAAATATTTACTCATGTGACACCTCTACTGATGAAAACCACATTCTTCAAAGCATTCTAAAGTTTGAAGTATATTATATATATGAGCAACTTCAAGAAGTAAAGAAAGTAAACAGGCCTTTATACCAGTGACTTACAAAACTTAAGTGATGGAATGTTATGAAACAGAACCATAACAGATAACATTCCTAAAACGGAGTATAGTTAAGGGAGTGTTTGTGATTGCTTCTGCTTTAAAAAAGTGACTTTTTAAAGTGATTTTGGAGCAAGTGCTTAATTAATAGTAAACGTTGGTAGTGTTTGAGAAAAAATTGATCTTGAAAAAGTAAAAGTTGGTAGTATTTGGTAAAATATGTGCTTTTTGTGTAATAGAAAAAGTAAAAAGCAATTTGCAGCTTTTAGCTTTGAAGTGTTTAATTTAAGAAAAAATTGTCACTTGAAAGCACTCATTTCAAATTTTTTAAGCCAAAAGCTGAAAATCACTTTTTTTAATTGTTTGCAAACATACTCTAAAAAGCAGAAAAGAAATAGTAATAAGTTTGAATTATCTTTAACCTCGCTCAGGCCCTGTGCAGCTCCAGAGCGCTCAACATTGCTGCCATCAGATTTCAGAGTATCCAACAGCCAAGGCACCAAGTCTGGGAAGTTTTCTTCTCCCATTCCCCTTATAAGAGAGCCAATAGCTCTTGCAGCAACAGATCGAACTTCAGGGATAGGATCCTGCAGAACCTATTTAAAACAGGGGTGTTTATAAATCCATTTATTCATTCCAGGATCTATTCCTTTAAACAAACTAACAATTACCTTTTTAACTTCAGGAAGAAGCAAGCCTATGTAAGGGATCATGTCCTTTGGCTCTGTAACCAAAGAACACATATTCCCAACAATTTGGGCAGCCTTCTTCTTAGTTTCAGCACCTCTTTCTCTAAGGCCTCGATAGACAATTGGTACCAATAATGCAAGAGATGGAGCATCAACTGTGTTGACAAAGGTTGTCTGCAACAGAATAATAGCCATAAGCCTTTTCAAAATTGCAAGTACGTGAAAAAAATAAGGCTGAAGGATATAAACCTGAAGGAGTATGTCAAGGGAGTATTTTGTGTATTCATTGGGTTCCATAAGACTTGTTAAAAGAGTAGGCACAAGAGCAGATATCTCTGGATTCTTTATAACACTCCCTACCTATAAGCAATGAAAATGTTAAAACTTGATAGATAAAGAGTTATTAAAAATAAAAATGGTGGCTTGAATATGATAAGCTTCTTCACTTGTTGAAGTGCAGTCTGTCCAGCTGATTGAACTTTAGGATGAGTGTCAGTCAAGACCTGTAAGACAGCCAATGCAGCTTGAAATGTGTTCTTACGTTTTACAAGTAGCTAAAATAATGGGCCTCGTCTAAAGAAAACACGTATGACAGAAATTCAACCTCTGTTAATTTTGGCACTACTTTGGGGAGGCACTGGGACAACTGCTGTGGCGCACAGTAAGCCATAGCACCGAGAAGTTGCACACTACTTTGCTTTGTCCTCCAAGCTTTATCTTCAAGGCCCTGATATAGCATGAACATTTAAAATATGGTGATACAGGGCCTTACGCAGAATAGTAAATCTGGTGGCAACTACATTTTTACCCAGCTAGAAATCATAACATTGCAGGAAGAGAAACAAATAGGCATTCATGCTGGTCTACTACGTACAATTATAACTTGCAAGATGAACCTAAAAGAATGTAAAAAGAACCTTCAGAAGTGATGGAAGGATTAGTTTCACTCCTTGAGCAGTCAATTGAGACATCATTGCCCGAGCAGCACATTCTGCAGCTTCTCTGACTGCAATCACTTGGTCAGAGAATGCAACCAGAAGTAGTGGAAGCATTTGAATTACATAGCTGAAAGAAATTGAAAGAAGCTGTTACTAGTAAAATAATGACAGCTAGCATTCAATTATTCACTAGTGCATGACTTCTCCTGCCATCATCATACGCAACAGGATACTAAGTAGAACGAAACAGGAATATAATTCATGTTGAAGTTAGAGCAGACATACGGCTCAAAAAGTTTTCCTAATGTCTCACAGAGACATTCAAATGCAAGCAATGCTCCTTCACGGCTTTTAGCAGAATTCCTGCAAAAATAAATCAATAATCAGCTACATAAAGATGTTTCGAATTACAAATCATGGTCATTAAGATGCAAATTCATCATCCCAGTGGCCAGACACATAGTAGTCGATGGCGCAAATGGCAATCACCATTTCTCGCCATTGGCGTTTCAGGGTGTCATCGCCACAATTCCTGGCTATGGCATCGAGGAGACCAATTGTATTGCCACATGTGCGCCATCACCACGCCTGCGCTATTTTGCGCCACTTTATTGCGTTAATTTTAAATTTTTTAGGCCTAGATTAATAACAACCTTCGTGAGTGGGTTGACTATTAAATCCTACATGAGTACACTAACATTTGACTCTAAATATAAAAACAAAGAACGGCTAATAATACCAAAGAACTGACTCTGTATGTGACTATGTGTGTAAGAGGAGTTTAATGCACCAAATCCCCCCCTGTTATATAGAAATTCGGCGCATTAGCCCCCTGTGATTTGAAAAAAGCGTCAAACTCCCTTGTGTTTTAATTAATTATGCGCCAAATCCCTTCTGTGAACAAATTCAATTGTCAAATAAAAGAAAAATGATTGACATTTTTGTATGATTCAGAGATTTTGACATATTTACTTGCATATTCAATCAAAATATTAGGAAAAGTGATTTCCAAATCGTTAGATTTGTTCATAAAAGGGGTTTTGTGCATGATTAATGCGCTGGTTTTCTATATCACGAGGGAGTTTGGTGCATTAAACCCGTGTAAGAGAGGTGTGTGAACAGCGTTCACCCAACGACCAGATAGCAGCGACCATCCAGCGACTATCCAACGAGCACCCAACTATCAGCGACCACCCAGCTGTGCTTTGGCAGATATAAAAAACTGGCAATTCCTCCCCAGATATTTTCGTGTTTGAGCGTATAACTCCGTATAAATATGTGTCATTACTAATTTACTATATTATGTACTGCGTATTATGTATATCAGTATACTGTATGTTATGTACTTATATTATTTGTATCATGTATGTTATGCATATGTAATTATGTATACTGTGTGATATTATTATGTGATGTATGTTATATTGTTATGGATATTAAGTTAGTTTGATTTTGATTAGTTTTGGTACTATTTTGCTTATACTTGTTAGATTCAGTGTTTCTTGTCGTGCACCACTTTTGTGTCATCGCCACATGAAACTAAACCCCCGGCATGATGGTCGCCGTGCCCAGGCAAAGTATAAACTTGATCTAGCAACTACACCAGGTTGGTAGGAAGGGAGTGACACAAGGGGTACGTCCCCGGTTCGATCCTGGCAAAGACCTGGGCAAGAACCTTACTCTATCAGTTTGTGATTAAAGTCCAATTTACCTCCTCCCAGATAACTGACCCGGTCCTAGGGGGCCCTAGGGGATGTGGAATAATTCTTTTTTTATGTGACAACTATAAATTGATAAAGCTTCAATAAAAAATGGTTTTCCCATTTATATTTTTTTTTTGTTTCCAGATATTTTTTGAGAAACTAGAATACAGGACATTTGAGTTTAGGGTTTTGATATTTTCCCTTGGGAATAAGGCTTGGATGTTGTTTTTGTATATTTTTTGAGAAACTAGAATACAGAACATTTTAGTTTCTATACCTGGTGAAGACGAAAGCATGAAATGTAATTTTGAACTAGTCAGACTTAGTTCATCACCAACAGTGACGATGCAGAATCTCAAATGAGAGAGAAAATGGGCTCACATTGTACATTTTATTTTTGGTGTAGTTAACATAAATGAGTGTGCCATCATTATACATATATAGAAGAAAAGACTCGTACTTATATTTTATACAAGCTAGATTTATACAAACCGACCTGTCAAGAAATCCTTCATTCAAGGCTTTTACAATACCATATTTCTTTAGGCAGGAAATTTTGAATCCTTTAACAACCCCAGCAAGTCCAAATGCTGCTCCTCGGCGCTCCCCATACTTGTCACTCTTCATTAGTTTATCTAGAAGCCTCGAAATAAGAACAGGCCCATCCTCCTGAGTAGTTTGAAAAAATAAACAACAGAAAGAGACAGGGTCAAATTAGAACACACTTTGCTTTCAAATGGTGCTTCAATGCTATGAAGAAAATGGGGGAGGAATACAGGGAAAAAGTGCTTCAAGGCTATGAAGAGAGTGGGGAAGAATACAGGTCAGTTTTTAACTTTTTATTATTGTGAGCTTGGAATTTTGTTGGAATAGCCTTGCATGAAGGATTCCTCATCAGGTCAATAAGCAATGAAAAATAAAGATTAAGAACATTTGGATGACTGGAAGTATAAAAGTTGATTAAAAAAATATCACAAGAAATTAGCCAATGAAGTGGATAAGCAAAAAAATCCCCAATATCAAGCCGTTCCATTCCAATGACCATGAGTGAGTTGAGTTTGTGATAACACATTCTATATGCAACAACTGACCACGCCTAGTATTAGTATGGTAGGATCAGCTATATCTTCAAAGTTTATTAAACCCCAATTGACTATATGCAACAACTGACCAAGCCTAGTATTAAGTATGGAAGTCTTTTTAAAGTAGCTATTCATCAATTTGGGTTTAGCATAATAGTAAGGTAGATCTATTTTCAAATTATAGTATTGGTCATGTAAGAATCCACCAACTCCATAGGGCATCAAAGAAAGATTCTACCTACATAACATTAGGTGGATGTCATGAACAGTTATGTGCAGTATTTGAAATTCACCCTAGTGGGCCTAGTATAATATGTGTGTGTGTATAACAAGCTTAAGATTGATTAAGTTTATTTGCCAAAATTGGGATAGAAACATTAAAACAAATACATATATCAAAGTTTTTTTTGGCAATCAGTAATCAACAGTTTTCTTGAGAACCTGTTTTGATTGCATCAGCGGAGAAAGACAGGCGGAAACTGCTCGTTGAACAGCTTCAGAAGGAGTGTTCAGTACATCCAGCAACTTTTCAACAACAGCAAGAACCTTTGGATCATCCTATTATAAAACATGCATGACAATAGGATGCTGCAATGTTAGCCCACCACCCTCTCTTTAGAGTTTAGATAGTAAACATGATATACACTAATTTCGCACCTTCGCCAAATGTTTTGCCAAGGCACCAGTGAATATCACAACGCCTTCACGCACCAGATCATATCTCTCTTCATCTGATGCCTGAACATAATGAAACGAGCACGTAATTAATCGTGATCAGGTATGCTTCCATTTCCTTCTGGTTAAAACCACTATATTTTGACTTTGTGTAATATAATTTATAAGTAATACAAAAACGTAAAGATATATTAGAGAAGCATAGCTGCCCAGACAAGAGTAGGATGGTGAAAGAGAAAAAGATCCATAAACAGTACCTTTTTGTTCAAATAATTTTCAAAAATTGGGAATAGCAGGGACACATTTTCATTTCCATGCTTGTCAATAATCAGTATACCAGCATTAATCATTCTTCCCCTAACATCCACATTAGGATCAGCCTGCAACTCAGTAGCGCCCATATACTTCAATGTTTAGAGCCATTACAAACCAATAAATTCTAGTATGAGAAAATATTTTTTGACCAATTCAATTTAACTATATTAATTAAGTGTGAGCAACAAGTTATGAGAACTGAGAATTTTTCTAATAAGTATGACTAAAGGAAACAGATAGAAATTAATAAGATTTTTGTCTGACCAACAAAATGCCGCCAAATTAATGTTGAATTCATACAGCATAAATTGCAAATTATAATAAAGTTGCAGCTCCCAATGACCCAATTTCAAATATCATAATAGCTCTTTCTGTTCAAGATAACCGATTCTAATATGCAATGCTAAAATAGAAGATCGAGATGAAAAACGGACATAACATGACTATTTTAGAATGCTTTAAATTGCACCTCAAATGTACCAGCTAAAATCAATCAACCAGTTTTCTGAATATGACTGAACTGCTAGATTAGTTGTCATATAGATCATTAATCCATTAACTGAACCACATACTTAACCCAGTTAAGATTCCTCAAAATGAAAGATTAAGGATACTAATAGTCATCCAGTAGGGCAAACTTAACCTCTAACTGAGCCATAATTTAATAGTCAAACAGATTTCTCAAAAATTGAACTAACACATTAAGTGTCATCCAGGCTTTGATGTGCCAATGTAAAAAACAATCACACTTAGGTATAAGATTCAGTTGCACAAATTAAATATTTAAATGAGCCATAATTTTAATAATGTCAACCATATTTTTCAAAGATTGAACTAGCACATTACGAGTCATCCAGCAGAACAATTTGAATCTTTAACTGGACTATAAATTTTATCAGGTCAACCAAATTCAATGAATGTACCACTTAAAAATAATACTCCCTATATCCCTTTGTAACCTTCATTCTCTCCTTTTGAGTCTATCCCTAGATTATCTCCACTATCTTTATCAGTAAAGGATTCTGTTGTTCATATTGTTGAACTCTCTTCAAACAAAACTCAAAAAGAGTTTTCAGTTTTTCACCCTTCTCAAAACTGTGCAAAGTCAAATAGGGGATAAAAGAGGGATGGAGGGAGCAATGCACATGCATAACGAATAAAATTTAAAGTATTTGATGATGATATATAGCATTTTACTCGGGTATACATGCATCACAAAGTACAATGTGAATCAACCTTGTGTGTAGCAACAAAGTAAATGGTTACCAGCGCTCTTGATATTAGGAATGTCATTACAACAGGAAGATCTTTGGTTCTAAGCACATCGGAAACAGAGTGTAAAGCCAATGCAATCCCTTGTCTGCCTATCCAGCCAGCATCAATAATGTCCTCATCAAGTCCAGCATCACGAATATACAATGAGAATAATGTTGATAGCGACTCCTATATTAATAAACCAAATTGTTGCATAAAACCACATATTTAGGTTGAAAATAAGAGCAGTTTTCACAATGCAATTAAGTTATTATTATTATTATACATCACCTGAATTGTATCAGGATTATCATCTAAAGCTGCAGCTAATGCTTCGGCAGCAGCAACTCTAACATTAAAATTGAAGTTCGAAAGGGCTTTGAAGATTCCTGAATAATCAGTCCCTAATTCATAACCATAGTGATCCCATATGTCTTCTGCAGCTTCAGCAACTGTCTGTGAAAACCTCAAGATTTTATAATAGGTAGATAAACTATACTCGCCTAAGTTTCGTCTCTTTTAAAAAAAATGGCAATTTTTAGAAAAAGGATAGCAAATATTGGAAAAATATAGAACGAAAACAAGAAATAGTGTAGCATCCAGAGAACAAACAGAAGGTGGATATCAAGGTAGTCAAAACCATGATCCTACTTGTAGGATCGGATGACTTTACCCATCAGCTCACTGATCCTGATCCAGTTCCTTAGAAGAATCATGATATTGATAGAATCGGTAGGATTGTCAGTCACAATCGTAGAATCATGATCTACTTCGAAAGAACAGCGAAAAAATAATTTGCCGAAGTCGGAAAAGTGGGAAATTTTAACCGGCACTATAATATAACTAATATTGATTTTCGGCTTCAAATTCAATGAAGACCATGCAATCAAAAACAGTATTCCTCAAGCCTTCATCATCCTTAAAAACAAAGCCTCTGCCCTCTGGTTCTGAACTTCTGAACGTCTCCCTAGTCCAGACTCTCCACACTCCCATATGCTATTCTTTTGATCTGCGCCTGAAACTCGAATTCATATGCTTCTAGCTTATATGTCTTCAACTCCCACCTCAGCTGTTATGGGGTGTTATGTTATAAACATTGTACTTGAGATCACCTTATGTTTTATGAATAATATTGCACATATGACTAAAATATTATATATATATATATATATATATATATATATATATATATGAGGAATGATCCTGTCCAGCAGCCCCCGGTTCCGAACAGTGTCCGAACATGGCCATTTGGGGCACTTCCCGGTGGAATTTTTTGATGAAACTTTTTGAGCATGTTCTTCATCAAGTCTAGTTTGTTCATACCAAATTTCAGCTCAAAATTCGTTCGGGAAGGCATTCAAATCATTTTTTGAAGTTGACTGCGTTTTTATATGTATATTTTGATGCAGTCAACTTCAAAAAATGATTTGAATGCCTTCCCGAACGAAT